>LBNU01005201.1:97018-138530 GCA_014162995.1 Artemisia annua | reverse complement strand
CAAAGTCGTAAGACCATGTATGGGGGCCGACGCCTCCTAGTGCCGGAAGGTCAAAGAACTGACTGAGCAAATAGATTCATAATGGACGTTGGTAACATTTTTAACGACAATTAGATTAGAAACTAGCAAGAAGGTTGAATTGTTACAAAATGGGGGATAGAAAGCTATAAGGGTGGTTAAACCACTCTATCCAATTTAACGACGATTTCCTACATCTACTATAAATCCAATTAAAAGACAGTTGGTTGATGTCGTTGAAGAGAATATCTTTACTAGGCCGTGATAATGGATGTTGATCTAGTTTTTAGCGGATTGGTTTGACAAAATAAATAATGGTTTTAAGTAGTGATAGAACCTAATTTATGTGAGTAAGCTTAAGCCTAAAGTGCTTATCACATGACACATAATATGCATTTTCTTTCTCATGGTTTTTACTTTTAACTGGTCTTTTCGTTATGATTTTAGAGTTAGGCATATAAATGAGCATGCATATCATTTCCTAGTGATTTTATGACCGCACAATGCGACTATCAAAAAAATGGGCTTTGACAAAATTAGCACACAGACCAGTAAGTCTGATGGTTGTAACACTTTTCATTATATATCCATCATACATGTAAGAGATATTTCCCATGTCTATGGACATATATGGATCCATCTTCGCGTTATCGGGTAAAGCTACGTTTCTACTTGTTTTCTTGTGTGATTTTTGATATGTTCCTAGTTAGATATGCTAATGTTATTGATTTACAAATATCGTAGTGCGGAATATATATTACACGCATGCTTACCATATATACTGCCCCAAATTGAGATTTTACCGTATCTAAATCTTAGCCGCGCGTTTAATTTTAACAATCGCATGCATGTTCTTGGTATAATTATTTTGTATGAGGTATACGTGAACTTTAATATTCCGGCTTATATTTGGTAAAATTGATGTTCTTAAACCGGCTTTTTCAAATAAAATACTCGGTTTCGATTAAGGGCGGAGCTTAATGGAGACTGGAGAGGGTGGTGGTCCTCCCAGAATTATTTTTGGCAATGTACTTTTCTTGCTAATCTAAGAGCAAAATAAAACTAATTACCAACTTTAATTACAAAAACCAACCGATTTTCTTTTAATAAACAAAAAGCTTGGAGAAAATACATGTAGATGCAATCATGAGACACATTCTGACTTGTGAACTGGAAAATGTATTAGCAAATCAGATTTATGTAAAGCACATAAACGACATTATCAAGTTGTATGTTGTTTAATTATAGCTGGATATATGATCATATAAATCCAAGACCAATAAAAAGCATATTCTCAACACACTTGCACATGCTTTTTTCTGTTCTTAATTAGTTATAAATCTATATACTTAGGTTTATAAAAGTAAGGCATGTTATATAATACTAGTAGTTAACTTAGAAGATAATTGGTGGTTAATTAACTTCAAAAGTTAATAACTAAAATAATAATAATACACTTGTTTAGCTTTCTCTCTTATTATGAAAAATAATGCAGTTTAATAGTTTCCAAAAGATTAGGAATCCAGGCAATGATCGAAGAGTTATCTACAAACAACTTAATCATCTGGAAATGTATTTGATTCCATGACACGACAACTACTTTTAGCTCATTAGGTCTTATCCTCTCCTTAATTTTTCATCAAAGATCTACTAAACCTTTACAATAGTTTAAACTGTTTTTATGCAACTTGTTGTTTGCATGATCTAGTCATATACTCTAATAGATCAACAATGGAGTTGTCTTCATAGAAAGCTAGGACTATTATTAAATTGTGTTTTATTAAGCCATCTTTTAAGCAGTTCCTTTACCGTCGGATAGGGCCGTAAGGGTATCACTCCTTCCTCATACCCTACCCTGCTTCATCGGGATTTGGTGTTGTTGTTGTGTTTTGTTATGTGAGACATGTGTACGTAGAACGTATACACAATTTTCCCAGTGAGTTCTTGGAAATCGCCAATTGCTAATAGCCTATTAGGAACAACTGGCCATCCTCAAAAACCAACTAAAAACGTTAAAACCCGCAAAAAACCTAAATACCTACAAATGGCTATTTATATAACATCGAGTTCTCAGATTTCAAAAGGTAATAAAACCAAATCAAATACGCCTAAGATGTTCTATTTGGTGTCACCAGCTGAAAATATAGTTTGAGCTAACTTTGGGTCAACCTTCCCATCTAACTGGGCTAATAAAATGTGATAATTCAAAAACTATTGAGCTAATGCCCAACAAACTCAAGCCTACTCCCAAAATTGTAAATCGGTGGGAACACCTCGATCTCATGCATCTTTTGATGCCAACTGGATCCTTTCTCAAAGACTCAGCCCCAAGCAATGATCACATGTTCTCATTGATCTAATTAGCCAGGAATTAAGATTAACCGGTCATCAACTAAACGTTTGCGGTGAGCGACTGATACCAGCCAAGTTGGTTTTTACATTATTAAAGTTCAAAACTTCAACCATATTCTTTAACTATCGACGTGCCTATCTAATTAAACACGTATCACCTTCTCTAACAAACACGTATACAAAAACACACATGCATGCCACGTAAGACCCATTATTATTTTCTTAAATACAATTGAAAAAAATACAACACACTTGGTTGAAAAAATGAAAAAAGAACGTGACCAAGAACAAACACAAGTTCGAGCCAAGGACACCGACACCGATGTCGAAAACAAGCACAAGCTGACCCATGAAGTGATATCGACTATGGAACCCGTAACACACGAAGCATACGGTGGCGGTATGTATGGAACAGACGATGAGGAGTCGAAAAAGAGCCCGAATGAGCCTCGGGCTAGCGAAACTCAGAGTGCTGATGGGCCGTCTGAGACCGCGAAAACCGAGCTTAAACATGACCCGCCACCGTCTTCTGGTGATCGAGATATTGATATTACGGGACAATCTTATATAGGATAGGTTTTTAAGAAGTGTTTTATTAGTGTTTTTTCAATGTAAATCTTTTGTATTGAAACTTTTGTTATTGTTGGTATGCATGGTTTCACGTTGTAAATAAACAGCTTATCTTAAACAACTTATGTTGAACTTTTAAGTCTAATGAATGTATAGAGTATAAACCTCATTGAAAGAAATCGAAAAATAATACGAAAATCATCGAACCAAATTGTTACTAGCCCTGGTTCTCTGCCACTGATTGACCGCGAAAAGCCACAAGACACATGTAAAACTACAACTGAATCTACAGTCTAGACAATCTATTCTTGCAGAATATCCGCTCAGTTTTTCATTGCAAATGGGTCGATTTGGGGTGGGTCTAATCTAAATTGGGTCAAACATGTTAGAGGTTAAAAATCAGTTATTCAAATGCATATAGACCTCCTATATTGTCTGCATAAACACACAGTTTAGCACATTATCCACTTATGAAGTTCAGAAAGCTGAGTGGTACCGCGGCTCAAAAAGCAGTTTAACACGTAGCATAAGTTAGCTTAATTGAGATAAAGCAACACTTACTAGCATGAAAGTATACATTGCGGTTACTAGTGGCATTTGCAACACAATTAACAAACGCCTCCCCCTCAAAAGCAATCACTCTATTCGCAAGACAATTTGCAGTTGCGAGGTCAAGTTCAAAAACAAATGCAATGCAGTCTTCTTAGTGAGTCGTATAAATTTCTTAATAACTCGTGAAACAACACCCGGCTGCACAGGATTGAGGTGTTTATTTGGTTCATCTATTTGGTCATATCAGCGACCTAGTACGAAAGCCGCTATAATCTATCTTGCAGAAGAGACTAGAACACAAATAGACCTAAGCTACCCTTGATATGGGCATCAATATCAAATGAATGAACAACAATGTCTATCAAAGAAAGAAAATAAATAGAAATAAACCATACAATTGACCATGAAGAGAACTAACAACATATACCTAGATTAAGAATGGAAATAATGAACAAAGGGTCTATTTAGCCAATTACAAAAAATGCAGCACGTGGAACATTTGGTTCAAATTGCTGTCAAGGCGGTGAAGTGCTGTCGTCTTTAGGTGATGATGGTGGTGGAGATGAGGATGACCCAAAGTCAAGATACGGATAAACACCGGGTGGTTTTTCTTGTGGTTGGATTGATAGCAACTGACTTGAATCGCCAACAATATCAGCCCATCCGTAATGAGGTTCAGCCCTTCATTCACAAGAAAAAGGTGTGCTCATGTTTAGTTTGAGGCATCAACAATGCATATCAATGACTCGATTACTAGAAGACAAGAAGGGGCAATTTTGGCCGAAATAGACTGAATCGGATTAATAAATGGGTCAGAGGGGGTTTTTATGACCCAATAACAAGTTTTGTACTTTCTACTTGAACATTATGAATAGTAGTAAGTTTTGTTTGGGAAAACTATACTATTAATCGGAAAAACAATTCATGTTTTCAGTATATAAACGATTTGCAAAAAGATGCAAGTATTGGCCCATTACTTGTTAAAACTGATTACTTTTGGTAAATTATCAAAAATTGCATTTCATGCACTGGTTACTGCAAAATTCGAAAGAAAAGGATAAATTAGAGGGTCAACCTGAACCAAACCAGACAAGTTTGACCCGGTTAAAAATGGGCAGCATTGACCCGACCAACTCTTGCATTTTGTCAACTCTAGTTTTAATATAGCAAAGAACACAACTTACTCATAATAAGTTTCCTCGTCTACAACAATATCCCAACTTTCACCGGTTGTACTTTTTCCGTACTTGTGTACCTTGCTGCTACAAACCAGAAACATGTCTATAAGATTTTGATTCTAAATTATAAACAGAGTGACCAAACATATGAAAGAAGCATTATTCATTGATTTACTATACATACCCGTTTCCAAAGTGTTCTTCGCCCCATGTCCTTGACCAACCTGATACATGGTTGTAATCATCAGTATTGCCTATACAGAAGATTAAGAAATCTAGGCGGATGATATGCTCATATGTCATGAAAACAGAAACATTTCCATTTTCCAATCCAATTATAGACATTAATTATAGTAAAGGTCTCAAAACAACATATTTACAGCGAACAAACTTCACAAGTGATGAAAAGAAAATGAAACGTACGTTCACCGGCAGGCGATACATGCCATGTTTCTCCTTGACGAGAACCAATACCAGCAAAAAATTTCTCTTCCCACTTATCTCCCCATTTCGTTCCGAGTTCTGTCTCTGCCCATTTGTCTGTCCTGAGAGTAACAAAACACTTACATTAAACCCCACGAAAAAAACATTAAAAGATCTCGTCTCACACAAACAGAAATTAAGACCGAGAGTCAAATTACTTGTATATCCTAAATTTATCCATGGCACGAAAACTATTTCTACACCATGTTTTATTACAGTAGTCAATTATAGAATTTTGATTTATTAACATCATTAGACCAAGTTGATAAACATAAAGAGGTGTGAGTAAACGAAAATACCATTTGAGAACAGATCCTCTTCCATCATAATTCTCTCCCCATTTTTCCCACCACGATTGTTCGTTTAGTCTACCATATTTATGTGCTCCTTTCTCTGTCCATCCCTTAGCGTCATATTTTTCCCACCTGTGATAGTAATATCTTAATTTGGCTATATGAATTTACTCACATACAAAGTATGACCAATTAAGAAGGGAGAATTTCCATACCAATTTTCATACCAACCAGCATTTTCTGTGCCTGATTTTGCCTGTTTTTGTGCACTTCGTTCAATCCGTGCTAAATTACTGCAAACCATTCGTGTGGTCAAGATAAAAACAAGTGGTATCGACGAGACGAAAAAATGCAAAACATTCTTGAAATAATGATATTAACCTCCATTCATCTTGGTGAAGAACTTCTCGCCATGTTTCCCACCATGAATCCCCTTCCGCATTTCTTCCAGATTTCTCAACACCTGCATAATATTCCATGATTTAACATTTTATTTTTGAGGGTCCCATCTTTATGATAAAAGATCCGATTTTTAGACAGGGGTATATTTTTTATTTGGGAGAAAGTACTCGCTAGCTAGTGGAGGACAAACCAGTTGTATCGCTAGCTAATAGCGTATTCGCTAGCTAGTGTGTGGACGTGTTTTGGCTACTCAAAGGTGTGTATATTAAGAAGAATCTGCCTATTTAAGACAATAATATATTGAGGTAAGATTTAGAGGTATTTAGGTAATCCGACTACAATTTGACCCTCAATAATCATATGTAAGCTGACAATGTTTCCGAAACACTAGAAACTCACTGAGATACTAAGATATTCACTTCCAGAACACACATCCAAACACCCCCTAAGATATAAAGACCCTCTTCACCCCCTAAGATATAAACTCATTATCAGAAGTAAGTCTAAGGAGATCAGTAAAATAGCGGTATCTAACTAGTTTGAGAATTAGATTCACAACACATGTACACCTTTAAACAAAGGTTTGCACACTCTATGTTGTGTTTAAATGAAGCTAACAAATAGCAATATTGAAAATTAGTATAGGATGTTAACGTTAAAATGAAATAACTGATAAGTAGTATACCTAGCTCTTTGTATCCGCTCCAATCACTTTTCTCCCACCACTGTCAATGACACCAATAAATCCAATTAATGCATCCACCTGGTGTGATACCCTTTATAAGGTTATGGAATGATACTTTAACAAATCAATGTTTGATTACTGGTACGCAGTTTTTTACCGTTAATTTAATTACTAAGTTTTCACCTACAGCTCTGATACCTTACGCAATTGTATTGGAATTAAACTACAGTGTCAAGGATCATAGCAAAAAAAGCATACAGATAATTTTACGCTAATAGACTGTTTATATCCGTTCTTGATAAATAATTATGCTTTATGTTAACACTGGCAAATATCAGCTTTCTAGAATTCAGAGTTCGCAAACTACGAAGGATGAGGATGCTACTTCTGTTAGGTGAAGTTCGACATATTAAAGTATCATTTTTAATTATATGTCAAATATTTAATATATCCCTATTAATGAAGACAACGAAATGGGAATCTTGGGCATATAAATGACATCAATTTTTATATAATGAACGACTATGAGCATATAGAATAAGCAAATTAACTTGGAATTTTTCACAAAAGAAAATGTTGTAATCTTACGGAAGTATATATAAAGGATAAAGGAAAAGGGCATATAAGGGGATTTTATTAACAAGTTGATACAAGCTTACAAATTAAAGGTTAACCATTAATTGTTCTTCAATAAAATTAGTACTTATTTATATCATACATCAATATGATAACTATAAGTAACTAATACCGTTTCTTTCCATTCTGAAGAGCCGTCATCACTTTTACCACCCATCTTTGCCCATCTACATCTTAATCCATTTTCGCCAAAATCTTCACCGCTTTCTCTATACCAAGTACTACCATCCTCATTGACTCCAGATTCATTCACATGGTCATTCAAACTGATCCCCCAATCCTTCTCGTTTGCAATGCCAGTGTCTAAAAGAGTACCCGTAAATAAATATACATTAGCAAGCCGAAATTGCCTAAATAACTCACAATTTATGGTTTTAAATTCACCAATGTAAGTCATCATGGTTCATTCAGAAGTTTTCCAAGAAAGGTAACACATATTGACAATTTAGGTTGTTAGTAACTTTCTCGCTCATGAAAAGAGGTGAACGTTGGATTTTTGACAAACTTTGATAACTGAAACTTTCTTTTCATGAGGTTCACTTTTAACAAATCTCATTTTATTGAAAGAGAAATTACACATACCCCTACATTATCAGCTTTGGGATTTTGGTTACTTTTCTTAACAACTTTTCTTTTATTATTCTATAAAGTAATGATAGTGCATACTAACAGTTTCAGAAAATACTTGTAAATTACCTCTTTTTGGTGGAGTATCACGAAACTGTGGCCCAGAATTTCTTGGAGTACAGCGCGGAAAAAACTTCTCTTGTTTTGAAGGCATCAGAGATCTACACCAATTAGAATCCAAGATTAATTATCAACTTTTCAGTCCAAAGAAATCTACCAAACGTGACGAAACCTAGAACTAAAAAAGCATTAACATCGTAGTTTCGAGGGAAAACTAATGCAAACTATTGTTATAACTTATGATACGATTTCAGTTATCCCTTTGAGCTTTAATGATCAAGAAAGGTTCATCAAATATTACCAAAGTATTATTCTTGATAGTTTGATACTAAACTAATTGAAATTAATATCAAATTCTAATCCAAAGCTATGGTTTTGACAAGTGAAACTCGCCTAGTCTCTTCTACCAACTGATTGAATGCATTTCTAATAGGGCTAATAGCCTAATACCTTACCATATATTACTGATTATAGTAACCTACCACAAAGTATAAAAACTATCCGTGCAATTTGTTAAAGAGAGACTTAATTTTTTTTACCACCAATTTTCTACCTCATTTCGTTAAGAGCAATAGGTACGGTTGTTGCCATGGGGTGGTGCCATAGGCAAAAATGGTGCCACCTCGGCAATTTGTGTCCACGGCACCACTTCTGCCCATGGCTTGAGCCATGGCACACTGTACCGAAAGCTCTAAATTGGCAACTATATGCAAGTACGTTACTACTGTAACTTTTAAAATTTTTTAGAGCTCATTCAGTAAATTAACCATTTCTTAAGCGCGAATGACACAAACAGGTATTATACTTTAGGCCAATTCAGCTTTATCAATTTTTTTCTTGTTTATGGTATTGAAGTTAAAATGCTGTTCAATGTAACTTGTTTGACTTTTTGAAAGAGGTCAAAACTTTACAAAAAGTTTTACTTTCCGATACATCACATTAATCAACCATTTCAGCTTCGAAAAACCTTTACAAAAATCTAACATTGCACAAAATTTTAACTTTTACACCTTAAATTAAAAAAGTCTAATACCTTATTTGGCCTAAAAAATATTTCTCCCTCCGTCCCAAATTTATAGTCCACATTTCCATTTCGGGTTGGCCCAAATTAATTGTAATTAATTGTCCACTTCCAAAAATAAATAGATAATTTAGTTCGAGCTTATCATGTTATCCTCGCTTAGAATTAGTTAAGGGTAAATCTGTTATCCAATAAAAAAAGTAAAAAAGTGTGTCTTTTTGTCTGAGTGAAGTAATAACTTTTTCATAAAAGGCCTAATACCATAATAAAGCATCATACTTGTCAAAAAAAGATGTTTTGAGTAGCGAACTTTTTTTTTTCCTCGTTGGTGTACTGAACTTGCATTTTATTGTCAAAAAAAGTTCGCTACTCAAAACATCTTTTTTTGACAAGTATGATGCTTTATTATGGTATTAGCCCTCGATAAAAATATAATTAAGACTTTCTAAAAAAAGAAATATATATATATCAATTATCATATAAAAATGTATCAAACAGCTTACTGAGATGATGATGCAAATGGCAATGCTTGGCCAACCACCTTACCGGAGCAGCTACACCTAAACTTACTGGAACAAATCATTACCCCCCTCCGCCGGAAACCCACCGCCGGCCGCACAAACGACGGCGCCACCGCCGGATTCGCCGCCATTGCCATAGATAAATAATCACAGTAACCTCATTATCATAAAAACAACAACTCAAAATGACGTGAAATTGAAACTGGGTTTGTGAAATTTAAACGAAAATGTGAGTGTGTGTTTGGTTTTTGGGTTTGTGAAATTGGAACTGGGATTTAAAGGAAATGTGGGTGTGTTTGGTTTATGGGTTTATGAGTTGGAGATTATAATATAAAATAATGATGAGATGATCGGAATGGGTTTTTCTTGTATTTATATAAGAAGGAAGAAGAATTGAAGAAGTGTTTTTAGAATCCCGAAGCTCAAGGTAGGGTCACTTATTTGATGGTCATACTAGTAGGAGTATANTGAAATTTAAACGAAAATGTGAGTGTGTGTTTGGTTTTTGGGTTTGTGAAATTGGAACTGGGATTTAAAGGAAATGTGGGGGTGTTTGGTTTATGGGTTTATGAGTTGGAGATTATAATATAAAATAATGATGAGATGATCGGAATGGGTTTTTCTTGTATTTATATAAGAAGGAAGAAGAATTGAAGAAGTGTTTTTAGAATCCCGAAGCTCAAGGTAGGGTCACTTATTTGATGGTCATACTAGTAGGAGTATATCCCTTCCCTTGTTATTATTCCCATTCATTTCTTTACACGTGGATAAAATATTAAGTTGCGTTTGATTTTTCAGATGTTTACGTCTGAATTTTCAAAAGAGCATTGATACTAACACCACTATTGATTCACACACCACACACATACATTTGTCATGTTGTATTATATGCATTAGTTTTGGGTCATTGTGGTGAAACAATAAAAATAAAGTGGTGGGAGTATCAACTCCCTTTTTAAAATTATGTTTGTGAGAAAAAAGATGAACGTAAAGTTTCTAAAATACAAGAAGTGATAAGCAGACGAAAAAACAAAAATCTACAAAATTAAAGAGAAAAAAACAAAAGCACTTATTTTATTTTCTTTTCTCGTTTACAAACAAAAATGAAATGAAGTGCTTCTTAAGAAAAACAATCTAAATTGGTCATACTAGTAGGAGTATATCCCTTATTATTCCATTCTTTTCTTTCCACGTGGATAAAATATTAAGTTGCAGTTTGTTTTTTCATATTTTTATGCCTGATTTGCAAAATTATGTTTGTGAGAGAAAACGTGAAATGAAAATCTTTAAGATATAAGAAGTGATGATAGAGATAAAAAAAAAAAAAAAAAAAAAAAAAAAAAAAAAAAAAAAAAAAAAAAGATAAAAAAAAAAAAAAAAAAAAAAAAAAAAAAAAAAAAAAAAAATCCTTAAAATTAAAAGGAAAAATAAACGAACTTCTTTTATTTCCTATTTCTGTCTACAGACAAAAGTGAAATGAAATGCTTTTTAAGAAAAACAAACAATATAAATCGGTCATTTAGTTAGCTACAATAATGGAAGGGGTTGAATAACGTGTGCTCTTTCCTTTGAGCATGAGTCAGTGGTCTGCACAACCAACTTTTTTTTCCCTCCTAATATGTGAGTATTCGGATATATTTGTGTTTAAATGAGTTATTTATGGGTAGTGATGTGTGGTGGTCTTTGTTGGAATCTTACACTCATGTCAAAGATCACACAACGTTAGCCAAACAAAAAAGGAAAACAAAAACAAAAACCAAAACACAACACAAGACGATTCATCGGTCCGACACCTCAAGTCTAATCCATTAGAAAAACTCACTAAAGATTTATGATTACAAATCTCTATCACGCAAGTTTTTCTTTTCTATAAGATAATAAAAAAGCATACATAACATCCTCTATTTATACAGGCTTAAACATAATCACTTTCGTACAACCAATTGAAAACTATTTCTCTGATTCTCCAAAGCAATTATTGAATCCCTGTTTAGGAAATTTAAGTCATACATTAATAGTCTTATTACACATGTTAGTGATGATGTTGGTAGTCTAGTGAAAATCTGATATGACGCTGAATTTACGATGATAATGTTGATGATGAATGCACTTGGTCACAAAATAAAAGAATGCTTTTAAATGTTTTGTAAAGAAAAAATGTTATTGGTAATCTAGTTTCTTGGAATGAATCATCATCTGCTTTTGATTGTAAGTAAAAGTGCATTTTCAGTGTTATAATTTTTTGTGAGTTTATACATCAAAATAGAGTCGGCGATCTAGTTCTTGTCTATATTATTTGTTCGCCACAAAAATATTATTGTAATGTAACAAGTATAAAAGATGTAATTTTAGTTACTATATCAGTTTTAAATAGTATACTTGCCTTTTTAACTTATTAAAGATTGTGACATTTCAAAAAATTTCGTCATATTATTGTTGATGAAAGTATTTCGAAATTGGATAAGGTGCCAACGTAGGATGTTGGGAGTGACGCAAGCAAGTGACATGGCATTCTTGGTTGTAAATAATGCCACGTGTTAATCTCAAGACAACTTTACATATGTGGCGTTGGACTAAAACTAGGAAACCAGACCATGCAAAAACTTGCTCCCTTTTTTTCTCAAAAGACAAAAATATAACATGTGATTAAATATTTAGTTTTACAAAAATGTGTTGAATAAAATTATAGTAAAAGTTTGAGTTATAATTAATCTTATTAATTTTGTATGCTAACATATGTCCATTGAGCATATGTTAACGCGTTAAGAAAAAAAATATTTTGATTCATTTAAGTAAAAATTATATTTAACTATAGTAATTTCTCCGTTTAATAAATGTGTTTGAATGCATTTTTTAGTTAAATAAAAAAGTTTTACTTGTTAATTATGTGCTACCTTATGACCAGCGAGCACAAGTTAATAGAATTGCAACTATTACACTGAGCGCAAACAATATCGGATTTACCTTTTTGTTTAATAGTTAAATTTATAAATTAGCACTTATTTTTAAAACAAAACCAAATAATAAAGCTGTCTTTTGATGGTAGAAGAATCATATTTATTTATTTAATATAAAATTTTGAAGTTTATAAAACCTCAAACAAGAACTCATGTGTGTGTTTCGGATAAGTTTGATGTCAATTCTATATCTTTTTGGAGTGACAAGTGCCCACAAGATCTCCCATTTTCATGGTAAAATAAAATTTGAGGATTAAAAATATTTGAACCCCACTCGTGACAAAATGCAACCTCAAGACAAATTGTGGGGCTAAGAAACCTCAAACTTTATATTTTGATTGATTAACAATGACATGAAAAAGAGTATATATGTGATACTTGTTCGGTCTTCTTTAAATGGATAAGGTGACATTGCCAACGTACGATCTTACGTGTTATTCAACGAATCTATGTGGCGGTATTGGTCGTTTGTGGCGCCACGTGTCAACTTAGTAAGAAGGAAATAAATGACAAAATAGAAAAGAGTAGAGTTTATTTCCGATTGGAATTGATTGACACATTCTCATTTGTTATTTGCACACTCAATTGTATAAACTGCTAAACAATATCTAATAAATGTACAATTACAGAATGCACAAATTAAAGTGTCCTTTTTTGGTGCAATAAGAAATTAGAGTGTCCAAATCATTAGCTTTTTAAAAAGTCAAGTTAACGTTTTCACATCATTTTTGTGTCGCCGCTTCAAAATTGTTTACAACTAGCAGAAATTGAACCTAAAACCTCATACATTTTAATGGTATTAGTCAGAAGCCTTTTATCACTAGGTCATCTTAGTGATTCTTTTTGACATTAGTTTAGCTGATTAAACAAAAAACTTTAAACTCAAAACTAAATTTTACATTTAGTTAATTTAATTCATATGTATACACTCTAAAGTTGCCTTGATGCATTTGTTAAACAAATTCATATACTGTAATACAGATCTAAACCACTGACACTTTAGAAATGACTTCATATCCCCTAAGGAGAGGCTCGCGGTTGGTATCTCTGCCCGAGGATGTGACACTAACTCGAGCCANGTTAACGCGTTAAGAAAAAAAATATTTTGATTCATTTAAGTAAAAATTATATTTAACTATAGTAATTTCTCCGTTTAATAAATGTGTATGAATGCATTTTTTAATTAAATAAAAAAGTTTTACTTGTTAATTATGTGCTAACTTATGACCAGAGAGCACAAGTTAATAGAATTGCAACTATTACACTGAGCGCAAACAATATAGGATTTACCTTATTTGTTTAATAGTTAAATTTAAAAACCAGCACTTATTTTTAAAACAAAACCAAATAATAAAGCTGTCTTTTGATGGTAGAAGAATCATATTTATTTATTTAATATAAAATTTTGAAGTTTATAAAACCTCAAACAAGAACTCATGTGTGTGTTTCGGATAAGTTTGATGTCAATTCTATATCTTTTTGGAGTGACAAGTGCCCACAAGATCTCCAACGATTGTAACGTTCATTTTCATGGTAAAATAAAATTTGAGGATTATAAATATTTGAACCCCACTCATGACAAAATGCAACCTCAAGACAAATTGTGGGGCTAAGAAACCTCAAACTTTATATTTTGATTGATTAACAATGACATGAAAAAGAGTATATATGTGAGACTTGTTCGGTCTTCTTTAAATGGATAAGGTGACATTGCCAACGTACGATCTTACGTGTTATTCAACGAATCTATGTGGCGGTATTGGTCGTTTCTGGCGCCACGTGTCAGCTCAAAAGACAAAAGGAAAAAAAGCCAAATAGGCAATAGCAAATGGTGAAACCATAGCTCTTAAAATCTAGAACTATCTCTTAAAAATGAGTCAATCTTAGGTTGGATTTTTAAAGGCCAAGAGTCTTAAATAAGATCTCAATTTTAACATAGTCGTTAAATCTCGATCGGATTTGATCCTATTTCTTTTAATTAACTACTCTGTAACTAATAAACTATAAATGAATGAGTTTTGTTAAAGTAAAACAAAAAACAAACGTGAATAGTTATTAAATGTTTTGTAAGGATATAATATATAAATGTTTAGATTAAAAGATTCAACGTCTTTAACTACTGATTATATATTTTACTATTTTAAAAAATTATGTTGCATTTTCACATTATTATGACTTTGAAAACTCTTCTTTCTTCATGACTTTACTATACAATTAACTTTGAATATGCATTGCTAGACATATAAGACATTTGAACATTTAAGTAAGATCTCCTATCTTGATCTGATCATGCGATTCCCATTTGACAAAGACGAAAACGATTCATAGTATCTCGATCTTGACAGCATTGAGTGAAAGAGCTTATTTCGGTTATTAAAAACTCAAGTTACCTACCTAATTTACTTTTAAGAGTTTCATGTTTTATACTAGGCATCTACTACGTTAAAGTTAATATCAAATTAAGGTAACTATACATCTTAATTTAAAAAATCCTATGTTTTCTTGGAATTTTTATTATGAGCATTGATAAAGGGACCTAATAAAGGGACCTAATCATTGACCTAATAAAGGCAGCTTTTTTCAAAGTCAGGTTCATAATTTTACTAGAGGTGATGAAATAAGCGGATCACTTTTTCACTTATTAGGAACTATAGTATGACTTAGAAAAATTAATGTAATATAGACCTAAATTCTAAACCACTTGACACTAACTTGGGAAACACTAAGTAATTCCTTCATGCTAGTCCCATCTGACTTCAGTTCTTGATAGCATACTCATCGAAAAGTAAACATTAACGTGCGACATTCTACAATGTACATCATATCGTTGAACAAGCAAAGCACAGTCGATCGTGCATAGTACAAACTACACAGTTCCATCTTAAAACAATTAACCGTCTGACTTGAAAGCAAAATATACATTTACACAAACACCAACTCGCCGCTAGGACATCTATTACATAAACATACTTATTAGCATTACAACTTTTTTTTCACTTTTTACACTACAAAAAAGATAAATAAATGATCTAGAGTATGCACTTTTGCATACTTTAAACCCCCTTCTACATCCTGCATTGTCGCGCCAGAGCACAAGCTAAACTCAACGAAATCCGTCTGCATTCCTATTATCCAACAATGCATATCTACAAAATTTACTCCAAAAAACTTCGGATATTAGGATATGCATGTTTTGTTCGTTTTCATAGTGATTTCGTTGTAGTCCCGTCCCTTTGTACATTCTTCATCTTCTGTACAAATTTTATAAAACAGCGGGTCCTACCTCGAGTGGCAAGCTTTTAATCGGAAAGCAGCTCCTCCAAATCATTTTCCTCAGATAACGAAGGAATTTCATCCACATTTGTCTCATTGAGAAGATAGTGAAGGTTAGAGACAATACCATCCTCATTTTCATCTTGGTTATATGATTCTCGATCATCATCCATATACTCGTCCTCATCATCAACAACTTCATGTGTCTTGGATATATCGTTCCCAATTTTTCGAGGGAGCGGTATGGTTTTCAATTTAGCGTTTGGATGTTCACATATACAAGAAGTTGGGTTCTCGTGAAATTCACCCCGCCCGGGTCTTACCTCGTTTGGCTCCCCCATGAAACCTACTTGGCGTGCCTGAACTTGTGATGCGAACTCTTCCCATGTCATGCTTTTACGGTCCAAGAATAAGCGAGATAGCTTCTTTGCGTTTGGACGTATTGTTGGTTTGTGTCCAAAGTATCTCCTGTGAGCATAAATAAGGGTGTTATCATATGTAATGTTATTATAATGGTATTGCCTACGTTACTGCTGCAAAGGAAGTAAGGAACTAAAAAACTTCATATATTTTCAACCTTCTTACTCTATCACTTATACACAATTACCCCCCTCAATGTTTGTTTTCACTTTTGTTTACACAATTACCCCCCTTATACTCCTTTTCTGATAAAAGCATTACCTATGTTCTACCTTAAAAGTGTTAGTTTCATCAAAACAAATGCGAATAACCAATAAGCAATCCACACATTTCAAAGGTTTTTTTTTTTCGAAAGAAACATAAGAAAACACAATAAGCCAATCACTTAGGTGTTGCACACCTAACCAAAGAAGTGAAAGTACAACTCAAAATGGTAAACCTGAAAGAGAGAACAACGTACCTCCGTCCAGCCAATATTTTGGCCATGTTACCGTTGTTATTAGTAACAAAGACATCGCTTTCATCACACACCATAAAGTCTAGTGCAGCCATACGAGAAGAAAATGGTGAGAACGGTTCAAGCTCTTCTTTGGTGGCTATTGTGTCTTTTGAATGAATGTTTGGGAAAAGTGCCCTTAATGGACCCAATGTCTCATCCCCACCGTATACTTCACCAGAAGCTACATAAATATGGACATCTTTCTCATACCCGAGTGCTCTCAATACCAAACCTACTTCTTCAGGTGTAAGCGGGCATTTCCCTTGTCTCCTTTCTTTCTCCGGGTCACTAATCTGCAAATAATATTTTAGACCGTCACAAAAATTATTTATTTTTAATTCTCTTGCATATATTGAAGAAAACATTGATGGTTTAATCCATAAGCTTTTGCCCATTTGGTAGTGTAACACTTTTTGGCAATGATTTTTTTTATATATATATATATATATTTTTTTTTCCCATTGTTTTCAATCTTTACTTTTGACGGGATCACATTTTTTTTTCCAATTTTGCTATGAATGATATCATATTATTTATATTTTAATAATCTATATATGTTTAATTGAAATATTAAGCTTAAAAGACGAAAAACAATGACTAAAGATAACGATATTGCCAAAAAAAGTTTAAGTTAAGCCGCCAAACAGGCAAAAGTTA
This sequence comes from Artemisia annua, assembly GCA_014162995.1. NCBI lineage: Eukaryota > Viridiplantae > Streptophyta > Magnoliopsida > Asterales > Asteraceae > Artemisia > Artemisia annua. The sequence continues at coordinate 121,326 of LBNU01005201.1, read as the reverse complement.
AGGAAACTAAACCTATATAACCCTTAAAATAAAGGAGACTTACATGTAACGTCTTCCATCTTTTTCGTATTTTACTCAATTCTTTTATTTCTTTCTCTCCTCCACCATAATAGCATCCCGAGAATGCAAGCATATCAGGTTCAAACCTGTATTGACAACAGTTGGGAAAGTTAGTATAAGATAACTCATTATAGACAATGTAATGGATCTAACAAAATCTATAAACAGCATATGGGCATAACTAGAAAGCGGTCAAACTACATGAAAATGCAATGTACAATTCACTTTTTAACTATATATGCAACTTACTCTTTTTATATGACCTGTTAATACAACACACTTAAACCTTTTTCTTTACCATTCATGTAACAATTTAATAAATGTTAGTACGAAGTGGTAAGTATGATCCCTCTAATGGTTGAAGTAAATTACAATTTTCGTCCATGGGGTTTGCAAAACCTTATGAAAAATGTCCGCCACTTGACAAATGACAATTGCTTGCACTATTTCAGTACCGTTTTAGTTGTTGGGTCTAGCGTCGGCCACCCCCGGCCTGTTAAATACTAGCATTGTGCTTCCTAGCAATTTCATTCTTTTCACCAACAATAACAAGTAGATATTGCTTCAATCATCCAATTTAAACACCAACTCCATGGTTAGTTTTTTTAACTAGAAATAACTCTACAAGTTATTGGGATTTAAAACTCATTATTATCATAAGGATGATGACATAACAACCACAACAATTCACATTTAAAGAGGAATTGTGATATACAGTTTCCATTTTCGTCCCTTTGCTTTGCCACTCAATGTAACGCCCCAAAATCCATCTTTACATACGAATCTAATCTAAGACTAAATAGTTGGTGTAAATTAATTATCAAGTAATTATGGTGCTATTTAATTTAAGTAAAAATAGGATGGCACATCTCGTAATTAAATTAGAAGAGCAAGGACAAAGTGGGAAAATGTGGGTTGCGTTTACAAGTGGAATCCCTAGTGCCATCTCCTTATTACATAAGTTAAGAAAAAGAAAAGTGTGTGAACATTATTTTCGGCAGCCGAAACAAAAGGAGCGAGAAGCAAAAACCAGCAGCCACCTTGTCAGAATCGGATGCTTCTGTTTTCACGATTTCCAGTGAGCCGATATTCTGATCCAGCAACTTCTTAAAACCCCGGCCGTACAAACATCAAAGGTAACAAATCAATTACTTGATCGGCATCAAAGATTAGCAAAATGGTATCTTGATGTGTTTTTACGAGGACATATATATAAATCGTTATTTTGGAATAAGTGTTTTTCTATGTTTGATTAGATCGTTTTTCTATATTTGATTAGATCTATGATGGTGACACGTAAGTGCGGTTTTTTCATGATTTCAAGTTCTTGTGTGTTGCTGTGAACTGGTCATGCTTGTATTTGTATGTGTTTAGTATATAACTCACTTAATTGATACTTTTCCAAGGATCCATAGCATGTGTGTTATAATTTGATCGATTGCTAAAATGTATGTCAGTTTGGGTAATACTTACTCACACACGGATCACTGGCAAGACAAATGTATAAATTCGGGTAAAATGGTTAAACTTTTAAAAAGAATAACAGTTGTTATACATTTATACTCATTAAATAGTTACACTATTCTTGTTTCGCACTTATGTTGAGATCTAACCCTCGAACTCACAGACTTTACAGATGACCTGCAAGGCTTTAGAACTGACCAGTGACAGGTGATAGTATGTGAGCGAGCACTAGCTTAGATTCCTTAGATAACATAGTCTCTCTATCATTACTATGTTGGATCAGATGTTAGTTACACCAAAATGCAAACAGACATTTATTCTTTTAGTATTGCTTAGTTAAACTCGTGGAAAACTTAAGCATGTTGTTAGGTTTTACACAGTATTATGAATTTCATATTTAAAATGTATGTAGTGAGATCCTGGTGCAACACTCAAGAGACAAATACATGGACCAATTACCATCCCCTTCTCCTCCTGCCTCATCATGGTCCCTAACCCAAGAGAAGACATCGCCCAAACAAGGAAAACGGCAAGGACCAACGCGACCAAACACTACTCCGTCCATCATAACCAAAGAGTCAACCAACAAACGACTAAAGAAAGAGGAAGTGACCTCTCAATCATGGGGGAAATGGTCAGGAAAGGAGATTATAGGTGCATATTTGGTTCGAGCTCTTCTTTGGTGGCTATTGTGTCCTTTGAATGAATGTTTGGGAAAAGAGCCCTTAATGGACCCAATGTCTCATCCCCACCGTATACTTCACCAGAAGCTACATAAATATGGACATCTTTCTCATACCCGAGTGCTCTCAACACCAAACCTACTTCTTCAGGTGTAAGCGGGCATTTCCCTTGTCTCCTTTCTTTCTCCGGGTCACTAATCTGCAAATAACATTTTAGACCGTCACAAAAATTATTTATTTTTAATTCTTTTGCATATATTGAAGAAAACATTGATGGTTTAATCCATAAGCTTTTGCCCATTTGGTAGTGTAACACTTTTTGGCAATGATTTTTATATACATATATATATATATATATTTTTTCCCATTGTTTTCAATCTTTACTTTTGACGGGATCACATTTTTTTTCCATTTTTGCTATGAATGATATCATATTATTTTTATATTTTAATAATCTATATATGTTTAATTGAAACATTAAGCTTAAAAGACGAAAAACAATGACTAAAGATAACGATATTGCCAAAAAAAAGTTTAAGTTAAGCCGCCAAACAGGCAAAAGTTAAGGAAACTAAACCTATAACCCTTAAAATAAAGGAGACTTACATGTAAAGTCTTCCATCTTTTTCGTATTTTACCCAATTCTTTTATTTCTTTCTCTCCTCCACCATAATAGCATCCTGAGAATGCAAGCATATCAGGTTCAAACCTGTATTGACAACAGTTGGGAAAGTTTACTAAGATAGCTCATTATAGACAATGTAATGGATCTAACAAAATCTATAAACAGCATATGGGCATAACTAGAAAGCGGTCAAACTACATGAAAATGCAATGTACAATTCACTTTTTAACTATATATGCAACTTATTCTTTTTATACAACCTGTTAATACAACACACTTAACCTTTTTCCTTAACATTCATGTAACAATTTCATAAATGTTAGTACAAAGAGGTAAGTATAATCCCTCTAATGGTTGGAGTAAAGTAAGTTACAATTTTTGTCCATGGGGTTTTGCGGAGTAAAGTAAGTTACAATTTTTGTCCATGGGGTTTGCAAAACCTTATGAAAAATGTCCGCCACTTGACAAATGACAATTGCTTTCACTATTTCAGTACCGTTTTAGTTGTTGGGTCTAGCGCCGGCCACCCTCGGCCTGTTAAATACTAGCATTGTGCTTCCTAGCAATTTCATTCTTTTCACCAACAATAACAAGTACGTATTGCTTCAATCATCCAATTTAAACACCAACTCCATGGTTAGTTTTTTTAACTAGAAATAACTCTACAAGTTATTGGGATTTAAAACTCATTATTATCATAAGGATGATGACATAACAACCACAACAATTCACATTTAAAGAGGAATTGTGATATACGGTTTCCATTTTCGTCCCTTTGCTTTGCCACTCAATGTAACGCCCCAAAATCCATCTTTACATACGAATCTAATCTAAGACTAAATAGTTGGTGTAAATTAATTATCAAGTAATTATGGTGCTATTTAATTTAAGTAAAAATAGGATGGCACATCTCGTAATTAAATTAGAAGAGCAAGGACTAAGTGGGAAAATGTGGGTTGCGTTTACAAGTGGAATCCCTAGTGCCATCTCCTTATTACATAAGTTAAGAAAAAGAAAAGTGTGTGAACATTATTTTCGGCAGCCGAAACAAAAGGAGCGTGAAGCAAAAACCGGCAGCCACCTTGTCAGAATCGGATGCTTCTGTTTTCACGATTTCCAGTGAGCCGATATTCTGATCCAGCAACTTCTTAAAACCCCGGCCGTACAAACATCAAAGGTAACAAAATCAATTACTTGATCGGCATCAATGATTAGCAAAATGGTATCTTGATGTGTTGTTACGAGGACATATATATAAATCGTTATTTTGGAATAAGTGTTTTTTCTATATTTGATTAGATCGTTTTTCTATATTTGATTAGATCTATGATGGTGACACGTAAGTGCGGTTTGTTCATGATTTCAAGTTCTTGTGTGTTGCTGTGAACTAGTCATGCTTGTATTTGTATGTGTTTAGTATATAACTCACTTAATTGATACTTTTCCAAGGATCCATAGCATGTGTGTGATAATTTGATTGATTGCTAAAATGTATGTCAGTTTGGGTCATACTTACTCACACACGGATCACTGGCAAGACAAATGTATAAATTCTGGTAAAATGGTTAGAGTTTTAAAAAGAAATAAAGAATAAACAGTCTTATACATTTATACTCATTAAATAGTTACACTGTTCTTGTTTTGCACTTAAGTTGAGATTTAACCTTCGAACTCGCAAGGCTTTACAGATGACCCTCAAGGCTTTAGAACTGTCCCGTGGTAGGGGATAGTTTGTGAGCGAGCACTATCTTAGATTCCTTAGATAACATAGTCTCTCTGTTATTACTATGTTGGATCAGATGTTAGTTACACCAAAATGGAAACAGAATTTTATTCTTTTAGTATTGCTTAGTTAAACTCGTGGAAAACTTAAGCATGTTGTTAGGTTTTACACAGTATTATGAATTTCATATTTAAAATGTATGTAGTGAGATCCTGGTGCAACACTCAAGAGACAAATACATGGACCAATTACCATCCCCTTCTCCTCCTGCCTCATCATGGTCCCTTACCCAACAGAAGACATCGCCCAAACAAGGAAAACGGCAAGGGCCAACGCGACCAAACACTACTCCATCCATCATAACCAAAGAGTCAACCAACAAACGACTAAAGAAAGAGGAAGTGACCTCTCAATCATGGGGGAAATGGTCAGGAAAGGAGATTATAGGTGCATATTAGTCTTTTTGTTTTTCCTTTTGGCTTTTTAGGGATCTTCTATTTGACATGTGATTATGATGTCTTTTTTGGGTTTGCAGTACTTGATGACGATGATGATGAAAATGATGATAACTCATTTGACGAGGACAAAGATGACGAATCTGGAGAGCCGGAAAAGGAGGTTATAGGTACTTATCAGTCTTTTTGTTTTTCCTTTTGGCTTTTTAGGGATCTTCTGTTTGACATGTGATTATGAGGTCATTTTTTGGGTTTGCAGTACTTGATGATGATGATGAAGATGAAAACGAGGACAAAGATGACAAATCTGGAGAGTCAGAAAAGGAGGTTATAGGTACGTATCAGTCTCTTTCTCTCTCTCTCTCTCTCTCCCCCTTTTGGCTTTTTAGGGATCTTTTGCTTGACATGTGATTATGAGGTTTTTTTTTTGAGTTTGCAGTACCTGATGATGATGATGATGATGATGATGATGATGATGAAAATGATGATAACTCGTCTGACGAGGACAAAGATGACGAATCTGGAGAAGATACAGATGGGGATGAATCTACCTTTGATTCAGATTGTTTATTTGGGGAGAGAAAAAAGAAAAGAAAAATATGTGATGAGGATGATACTAATGACGATCTTAAGGAGAACGATGATGACGATGAAGACAAGAATGGCGAATCTGGAGACTATATAGATGGGGATACATCTGATGATTTTGACTCAGATTGTTTATTTGGGGAGAGAAAAAAAATGTGTGGTGAACATGATGACGACGACAATGATGATGATGATGACGACGATGATGACGATATCGACCCTTCTGATGACGATAGTGACTCTTCTAATGAGGATGAGGATGAGGATGAGGACAAGGAAGACAAAACTGGGGAAGAAATAGATGGGGATGAATCTGATTTTGATTCAGATTGTTTATTTGGCGAAAGGAAAAAGAAAACAAACAAAAGATATGGTGAGGAGGATGACAACGGTTCTAATGACAATGGTCACACTTCTGATGAGGATGGGGATGACAAATCTAGAGAATATATAGATGGGGATAAATCTGATTTTGATTCAGATTGTTTATTTGGGGAGAGAAGAAAAATGCATGGTGCGCATGATGATGAAGATGACACTTCTGATGACGATGACGACTCTTTAAATGAGAGTGAGGAAGACAAAACTAGAGAAGAATTAGATGGTGATGGACTTGATGTTGGTTCAGATTGTTTATCTGAGGAGAGAAGAAAGAAACGAGACACGTGTGGTGAGGACGTTGATGACAGCGATTCTTTTAATAGAATCAAGGATAACAAATGCAGAGAACAAGGATGTGAGGATGATGACTACTCTTCCAATGAGAACAAGGATGACGAATCTGGAGAAGATAGAGACGAGAATGAATCTGATTTTGATTCAGATTGTTTATTCGGCGAGAGAAAAAAGAAAAGAAGAAAACATTCTGGTGAGCATGATGATGATGACGACTCTGCTGATCAGGATAAGGACGAAAAACCTGGAGAAGATAGAGATGAGGATGAATCTGATTTTGATTCAGATTGTTTATTCGGTGAGAGAAAAAAGAAAAGAAGAAAACGTTCTGATGAGCATGATGATGATGACGACTCTGCTGATGAGGATAAGGACGAAAAACCTGGAGAAGATAGAAATGAGGATGAATCTGATTTTGATTCAGATTGTTTATTCGGTGAGAGAAAAAAGAAAAGAAGAAAACGTTCTGATGAGCATGATGATGATGACGACTCTGCTGATGAGGATAAGGACGAAAAACCTGGAGAAGATAGAAATGAGGATGAATCTGATTTTGATTCAGATTGTTTATTCGGCGAGAGAAAAAAGAAAAGAAAAAAACATTCTGGTGAGCATGATGATGATGGCGACTCTGTTGATGAGGATATGGACGAAAAATCTGGAGAAGATAGAGACGAGGATGACTCTGATTCTGATTAAGATTGTTCATTTGGCAGAGAAAAAAAATAGTAATAATAATAATAATAATAATAAATAAATAAAAGTGGTGAGGATGTTTGCTTTCAAAAAGCACACCTGAGGTGTAAGGCGCAGCAAGGCACGCATCAGGTTGCTTCCGAATAACAGAACGCAACGTTGTCCGTAAGGCTTATGAGGCGTGCAAAGATCGCCCACCTCAAGGCACTGCTTTTTAAGCACCATGTATAACCAAAGAAATAAATCAAACAAAGATCATAGATTCTCTTTTAGATTGTTCTTATTTATCTTCTGTTCTCTTTTGCATTTCTAAGCAACTGCCGAAAGATGTTTTACAATTCTCTTCTGTGTTTATATGCTCATGGATTCCAATTCTGTAGTTTCACTATGTAGTCTATTAAGATGTCAGGTAATTTTCTCTCAACAAGAATTAGTATGACAACTGAGCATTGATTTGTGTGAAAAAAACTCTTTCGTCTTCAGATTATTTTTATTTATTTTTTTTTTTTTTGGCATATATCACTCACTTGGTCACTTTGTCAATCACTGTAATTTACTTTGCATTAGAAATTGGAACAGTTGATTTGTCAACTATGTCCATTTGTACATTTATAAAAGTTTTAGCCACCGCCTAGTCCCTGCTAGTAAACTCACTTTCTATATTGCTATATGCTTACATGTCACAACACATTACAAACATGTTATATAACTCGAGTTTTATGTCCAAATTGCTAATGCGGCAATGCCTACTTGTAAAATTGCTACTGGCCAAAATTACAAGTGAAAATTGTTAAGAAACTCAAAATGCAGTTTGATGCCAAAATTACTTAGTAGTATGCATTTTAGTTACATTTTTGTGTCATACTTACTTGTGTAATGCATTATAGTTGCATTTTAATGTCAAAATCGCTACTGGTCCTAATTCCTACTTGTCAAAACAGCATTTTTATCACATCAGGGAGGATTTTTGCTTTGTGCAAACCCACGGAACCAAAAATGTAATTTACTCAAAAAAAATAGGTCGCATATCAACAATAAACTGAGCAATATACCACAACTTTTTTGCAGTTTGCCCATAAGAAAACTAATGCTACTTCTCATAATGCAAGATTCTCATGATGTAGAAACATATAAGGAAGACATCAAGCTGATTCAGAGGCATACCTCAAGTGCAGAGCAATAAAGTGTTTGCCCATCTTCCTCATCCGGTTGACCAACTTTTGACCCATTTTAATTATGGGATCGGTAAATCTTAAAGCGTGGTAATTTACCCTGCATCTAAGCTTTTGAAAATCGGTTTCCAATTTGTTCGCAAGTCTGTAATCGAACTTGCTCAGCTGAACAGCCTGTGAATAAATAAAAAAAAATAGATATAATAAGTCGGTGGCATATAATTTTTTTTTAACTGAACAGAACTCACAAAACTTACACGTCTTTTAGAAAACAAAGGGAGTACACGAATATGATAGCATCTCTCATTACATTTTCTGGGCACACGAGTACTATATGGAGACCATTTCTTGCCACCTTTATGCGGAAGTTCTCTTATAATTTTAACGTCCCGTGATAGATGTGATATAAACCAATCAACATCAAATATCTCCGAGAAAGAACTGTAACAAACAACATATTATCAGCTGTATACGCTAATAAGGGGGTGTCTGAATTTGCATTTTGGATATTACTATTTGACTAGTTGAAAGAATCAACTTCTCTTATGTTTGGACTTTGGTGATTCTGCCATCTTACATTTCAGTTATAAGGGGTAAATAAAATTACTTATATACCCCTTAGTTTACCAATTTAAGAAACTTATCATTTTGGTCACCTTATCTATTGCTTTCTTAAGAAGATCAGAGCATGGCAAACAATCTAGCATCTGATTATTACAACTTCAAACAGCAGGAATACATCCAAACATTATTATTACAACCCATTATACTAGACAGAAATTATTTATGCTACCGTTTTTTTTAAATAACTGAAACATCATATTTTAAATGAATTGTTCACAACTAACCTAGCATCCTTCCAGAATGATTTTTTGTCAAGCTTAGGGACCACAAGAGTAGCATTCAGAATTCGTGCAGCAACTACAGCATCTGTGATCTGCGAAAATAGGTTGGTATATATTTTAACCAGCATAACTAATAGGGTGATAATGAAGAAACTTTTTATATACATTTTCTGTTTTGATTAAACCTCGGCCCCAATTCCATCATTTGGGGATCCGGTTTCAATCCGACACACTCACAAGATAGAGAGTGTTTGGGATGACGTTTGGATATTACTATCTGACTATTGCATTCTCATTAAATTACATTGAGATAACAAGTTTTGAAGTAGCTGCAATGTAAGTAATTCTGATTATTTAGGGATCATTTCACATGTAAATCTTAAAATTAACATAACTTCCCAAATACTTTAAAAACTGATTATCATAACTTCAAACAGCATATGCATATCCATACACGATCTCCTAGACCATTTTGTTACACGAAAGATAAGATTATGGCACATAATCATTTCCAAAACGTAGTCCCAAACATCCTGTGTTGTAGATTTTTATGATTTCTTTTGTTACGTGTTTTTAAAGAATATATGACTCACCCCAGTTCTTTGTTGGTTTAAGCCTCCACTCGTAGCAATCAGCAAGTATCGATTAGGCCGTGTGACTGCTTGAGCTTCTGTGGATAAAACTGAATTAACAAAAACACTAAAAAATGCTGCATATTTACCAAATTTATTTCGTTAACCACTTACTTGGAAACTGACTGCTGGCGTTACTACATCCAAAATAGAACTCTGACATAATTGTATTCCAAAGATTTCTGCTATTGATCATCTTACCACTAGTCTAGATCACAACAAAACAAAGAAACATATCATAAACACATTACAAATGCTCATATTGTAATATAAAAAGATGATGCAAGTGGAGACCACCTATAACCAACGTATTAATACATACAGTGAAACTAATTTATAGATGACCAACGTATGCCTTTTAGTGGTTTCGGTTATACTAAAAGCAGACAAAAACACGTTCTGATGACAACTATTGGATCTACAATACGTGTAAAGGCAAAATTATCATCCAAGATGTATTTAGCTATATCTGATATAAACGAAACCAAGTACATACTTAGAGGGTGTCTGGATTACTTATGTTCAAACCTTCTTAGCTTAGCGTATTTTGAACATATTTATGGATATTTGATATAAATGAAACCAAATACATAGAGGGTGTTTGGTTTACCTTATTTTCAAAGTTTCTTAGCTTATTGGAGTTTTTAAAATATGACAAGCAGTTTTGAGTATTCAACTAGCTAATGGCTTGGCAACTTATTTGGACTGTTTGGGCAGGCTTAAGCTTAAGTGCTTATTCATCTTCAAAAAGCTCCAACTCAAATCATAAAAGCTTCTAAGAGAAACCTTAGTGAAACGCTTATTGTGCTTTGATAACTCAATAAGCTACGTAAACACCCACTTAGAAGCCATTATGAAGGTCCTTTTTATAAGAACTCATTTAGTTCGTAAACTATGTTTGGCAAAAGCAATAGTTGTTTATCTGATAAAACCGATTGGTAACTTAGTGTGTAAAACGACACTAACGCTAAACAACTTCTTCTATTATCCTTTCAGATATGATGCATTATATTCTAGTTTCTAAACACCAAAAGGCACGGACATCGCCATACATAAGCAATAATTAAACTAAACTAAACTAACCGGTACAGTGAATACTGAAGCATCCTTAGGCGCATCATCATGATCCTCATTACCAATGTCATTATCATCATCTAACTGAAATCAAACAATTAAATTAAACTTTAATTAACCTTCAATTGATGTTTTATTATAATGACTTTAATTTATTGTACTAACGAATGAAAGTGTTAATAAACAAATATGTCACTAAACTTTCCAAAAAGGTGCGCCTAAGTTAAAGGCCCAGCTAGAAAGTTATGGCCGATGGGGCAAACTTTATAAATTTTTAAAAACTACCCTACAAATCGGTTCGTTAAGGGAGGCAAATTACAAAAATAGCCAGATATTTTAAAACATTTACACTACATTTTTTTTCACTAGGGTAACGAACTTTCATTTTGTTTATTTGGGTCACTGAACTTACAAAACATAACATTTAGGTCACTGAACTTATAAAAATATACATACACATCACTGAACATGTAAAACACGACATTTATGTTACTTAACTTATCCGAAAATATGGTCACTATCTAAACGTCAATTTTTATAAGTTCAGTAACCGAAATGAACAAAAATAAAGTTCGTTACCTTAAACGCACTTTTTAAGAAAGTTTAGTGACGTATTTGTAATAAAATAAGCTTACAGATTTAAGATGTGGAAAATGATGAGGATGATCATGTGAAGGAGCTAAGAGAGATAAGAAGCAGTATAGGATCATAATACAGCCGGAGATGACGGAGAAAACCGGAAGTACGTGACGGAACCGGTTGTGTTTGTGGTTGTGGCGCCGCCGGTGACCGTCCATTTGTGACGGTGGGTAGTGACGTGGCGGTGCAAAATGATTGACCTCACTTTTTTGGGGTTATTTATTTTTTGACTTTTGGTTGTTCAAAAAATTTGCTTTTAAGTTACTATAGTTTTTTTTTTTTTTTTTTTTAAAGAGGTTACCATTGTTTGCGTGACCGGTTGTTTACGTTACTTCATATATTACAACTTATGATAGCAGGTAAAAAGTTACGAAATGGTCTTTGTGGGTTGTCGGGTTTAACAAATTTAGTCCTTAGATTTTTTTTTCACGAATCCTCTCATGTAGGCCCCGTAACGGGGTTTCCTTACTTTTTATATGTTTTTCTCGAATCCTCGCTTATGTTCTTGACTGTGGATGTCGATGAGCTAACTGTAAGTGTAATAAAATACATTCATTTGAGGTAATAAACAAAATTTGTGTACACGTACGTTTGAAAGCAACAATGTGCTTCTGCAGACGGTAGTTTTCGAATCAACAAACTGGATACGGACTCCATACAAGGTTTACGACATAATGGAACTACACACATACATTGCATTAAAACACATGCATGATCGATATATTTGAAAACAATATTAATGCTTCTACATTTCATTAACCTCGCAGGGTAAGGAGTTGTGAACATGGATAAGTAGCAATAATGAAGATCCAATGAATGTTTCTTCAAATCAATTTAACTAATGTACGTATTATTTAAAGGTATAACAAGCGAAATGTGCTTTGTGATATATACGATTCATTCATTAGCAATCTCTGTGTAGAAAAAAAAAGGCTAATGAAATACAGTATGTGTTTGTCATATGAGTTATTGATTTCTTAATTAAATTAGACAAACTTGACGGATGAAAAAAAAACTACTTAAATCAGCAAGTGCATCACTGAATTATGTGATACAACTTAACTAGTGAAACATGTGTTTATCAAATGAGTTTATGATCTCATGATTCTATGTGAACAATATTACCCAAATTATGATAAGCGACTTAAATTGTTTAGCAAATCAAGTATAGATAGGAACGTTTTTGATTCGGAATGTTATCAACAAATTAAAGAGATATAATGAATAAGATAGGAACGTTTTTGATTCGGTATAGATTTGGGACGGTTTTGATTCGTTTTTTATTCGATTATGGGTCAATGTTATCAAGAAATTAAATAAGGCATGGTATACATATAAAATCAATTTACCGGGTTCATATTTAATACAATAGAATAAAGATGCATGTATTTGATATAATCCAAGATATAACTTATATCGGGTCCTATACATTATCCGCAAAGTACTAACTTTGAAAACATTAATGACTTCCTAAGGACTAAATTCGTTATACCCGCCATGCCACAGGGACCAAAAATGTAAATTAAATATAGTGAAAACCTGTTACACCCGGTAGCAAACTTTGGGAGTAACCTAATTAAACGAACACGTTTNAAAAAAAAAAAAAAAAAACTATAGTAACTTAAAGCAAATTTTTTAGAAACTTTAGTAACAGTTGTGTGTAATAACCCAAATTTAAACATGTCCCCAATGTTGTGTTTTTATCAAAATTCATGTTTTAATCAAGTGTTTTGATTTTTGACTCTCTTTGACTCTTTGTGTTTGTTTTGTTAAAAATGTCTGAAGTTAAGAATCGAATTGAAGCCGATAACTGAACTTTAAACCCGCAATTTGGTTCTTTGTTTTTTATATTTGGAGAATTCGGTTCTTACATCAAGTTAGTTTCCGTACCCACGGTGTTAATAAGGAGGAACCGAAAATTCCCAATGGAATTCCAAATGTGCAAAATTCAATGTTTCTTTACATGCAACTCGATAATCGATCAAAATCACAACTTCTCTTAAACATATCATACATTGTCTCTGATTTATTGATAAGTCGGTATTTGTATTTGTAGGAGACAAGAAGAGTCAATGGTTGTTTCTTATGATGTAAACAATGGTTGTTTCTCATCTAGATCCGGTACTCGAGTTCCTATTCTCACCATTTTAGGTTCTTCGGTTCCAATATCAAGCTCGCCCCTATAAATATATTATTATTATAGTTTTATATAACATACAAACGTGTGTTCGTCGCAATTTGAGAGTTTGAGCTTTTAAAATAAGTTATGATATAAAATGAGTTTTCTCTGACTTAGTCTGAAGAGAGCTTTAAAAACCATACGTTCTTAAATAAAAAGCTTTTAAAAGGAGCTTGAGCTTTTGGTAAAGCTAATTAGTATACGTCCATTAGTATTGGTTCAAGTTTTGGTTCGATTTTCGGTTTAATATGAAAACCCAAACCGAAAAAAACGAACCGCCCCATACTAATATTAATAAAACTAATAAAAAATATATATACATTTTGGTTCAAGTCTGCTGTTGTTGATCAAATCGGTAAAGAGTGAGAAATTAAGATGAAGACTGTATAAAAGGTAACTGATTAAGGGGTGTTTGGAATTGAAGTTTACAGTCAGTGCATTATCAATGGTTATACCATTTTCTTTGTGTTTCTAATCAAATGGAAACCTGAGAAAAGAAGTTAAACTCTCTACATGTGATGGCCTGGTACCTTGATAATTGGATCTTGTAAGCTGCTCTCGGTCTATCTGACTCACAAATGGCCTTTGTTAGGTTCTGTGATCACATTGGGCTATTGGTTAGTATAACAGGTTCTATGTTATCATAAAGTGGGTTTCCACATGTGAAGGGTAAGAGAGTTAGGTGGGGTAGTGTATGAAGGATGAAATAGTGAGGAGTGAAAGATGAACCTACTTGGTCCATCCTATACACTACTCATAGGAGGTTAGGTTGGTTCTTCCTCAAGGTGAGTGTTTCCATAGTCTTGAAGCCTCTTGTAAAGAGGGAAATGTAGGGACTGTGGAAGAGCCCTTGACTGGATTGAGTGAACGGGTTCCTAGTGAAGCCATTATCCTTTTCTACTTAGTTCACTGTGGTGGCAGGTTGAGTGACTGGGTAGGAAGGATATTTGAAAATGTAGCTAGATGGTTGAGGTGCTTTAAAGGTAAATGCTAATCCTGATGCTTGGTGAAAGCTGGGATCTAGTTTGGCTGTTTGGTTATCTCAAACAGTGGATATCATATATATGTTGTGTTGTAACAGATATAGGATACAATGTATCTAATTTGTTTTTCCTGGTTTGTTCTGATTATGGGTATACCCAAATCAGTGGTTTGTAGAATTATGATGTACAAAGTTTTTGAGTATTAATATAATTCACCTTGTGCAAAAAAAAAAAAAAAAAAAAAAAAAGTTATCACCAAAGTACAAAAACTAAAAGTTAGTTTTCATTATTTCATATATGTTTACACATCTCATCTTTATATACATGTTATGAAATCTTATTATTTCGGCTAAATATTCAACTTACCTTATATGATTTCTTGATTTAGGTTATGCGTATTCAAAAAATATCTGTATTCGGATATCCGAAAAATTTATTAGAATTTACTAAAAAGATTGGGTTTTATGAAATGTCAGTTTTATAGCTTATATAAAAGTTTTCCAAAAAATTATATATATTCGGATATATAGAACTTTTATCCGAAATTTCGGATATCCGAATTGAAAAAAAACTTAACTAAAATAATAGCTATAACGGAAAACCGTCACCGAAAATTTGGGATATCCGAAAACCGAAAAACAGAAAAACCGAAAACCAAAAACTGATAAAACCAAACCGAACTTTCAGTGCGGACTGTGGAGTTTGCTTTTGAAAAACATAAAACCAAACTTTTGGTTCAATGTTTGCTTTTAGCCAAAAACCGCCCCAAACCGCCCACGCCCACCTCTAATAATATCTAAAAAGTATTTATATAAATAATGTGTTTACGGATATATATTTGTTTGATGTTATGGTAGATGCGGGCTACTGTAAGGAAATTGGCTGGATGTTTTCCAACTGCAATCGTGAATGGTAGATGCTGAGATAAGGTGTATAACTTTGTTAAATTAATAGAGTTTTATTATGCTGGTGGAAGTCATGGAATTGACATAAAAGGTCCATCTAAAGGGTAAAAATACATGAAAGTGAGTTACTTTTAATCTCACATAAAAGTGCATAGGCTTAATAATTAAATTTTCTTGGTTAACTTATATGTGGTGTTGTTATTTTCAAAGTCCACCGAGTGTTCTTTGCGCCACTGAATTCTTACCTATGACTGATGAGGTTTGTTACTATCATCTTACCAATCTTTTTCTCTTTTTACCTATTTACCTCCGATAAAAAGGACATAATCTATAAAGTATATCTAATAAAAGTAGGATTTAAATATGACATGACACCCCTTGCCTAGGCTATGTAGTTATCTCGGTCAAAAATCAAATATCGTTTAAGGACCGAGATTTGATATAGCGGTTATCATGGTGAGATATCAGTTTTTACATTTTCGTAGGTATTTATTTATATATTTTATATGCATATTTACAAACTTTTATTGATTTTATTATAATATTTAATACTTTTACTTATATATTTTATATAAATATAGCAGACTGTCTTTATATGATTTCTTGATTTAGGTTATGGGTATTCAAAAAATATCTGTATTCGGATATCCGAAAAATTTATTATAATTTACTAAAAAGATTGGGTTTTATGAAATGTCAGTTTTATAGCTTATATAAAAGTTTTCCAAAAAATTATATATATTCGGATATATAGAACTTTTATCCGAAATTTCGGATATCCGAATTGAAAAAAAACTTAACTAAAATAATGGCTATAACAGAAAACCGTCACCGAAAATTTGGGATATCCGAAAACCGAAAAACAGAAAAACCGAAAACCAAACCGTAAAAAACCAAAAACTGATAAAACCAAACCGAACTTTCAGTGCGGACTGTGGAGTTTGCTTTTGAAAAACATAAAACCAAACTTTTGGTTCAATGTTTGCTTTTAGCCAAAAACCGCCCCAAACCGCCCATGCCCACCTCTAATAATATCTAAAAAGTATTTATATAAATAATGTGTTTACGGATATATATTTGTTTGATGTTATGGTAGATGCGGGCTACTGTAAGGAAATTGGCCGGATGTTTTCCAACTGCAATCGTGAATGGTAGATGCTGAGATAAGGTGTATAACTTTGTGAAATTAATAGAGTTTTATTATGCTGGTGGAAGTCATGGAATTGACATAAAAGGTCCATCAAAAGAGTAAAAATACATGAAAGTGAGTTACTTTTACTCTCACATAAAAGTGCATAGGCTTAATAATTAAATTTTCTTGGTTAACTTATATGTGGTGTTGTTATTTTCAAAGTCCACCGAGTGTTCTTTGCGCCACTGAATTCTTACCTATGACTGATGAGGTTTGTTACTATCATCTTACCAATCTTTTTCTCTTTTTACCTATTTACCTCTGATAAAAAGGACATAATCTATAAAGTATATCTAATAAAAGTAGGATTTAAATATGACATGACACCCCTTGCCTAGGCTATGTAGTTATCTCGGTCAAAAATCAAATATCGTTTAAGGACCGAGATTTGATATAGCGGTTATCATGGTGAGATATCGGTTTTTATATTTTAGTAGGTATTTATTTATATATTTTATATGCATATTTACAAACTTTTATTGATTTTATTATAATATTTAATACTTTTAATTATATATTTTATATAAATATAGCAGACTATATGCATTTTAATCATATATTTGGGTAAAGTCCAATATTAATTAAGTATTATTGGGTCAAATTGAATAGTTTTAGTTGGCCCATTGTGTGGCGTACTAACTAAGCCCAAAAAACTGGTAAAGCTATATAGTATACGTCCATTATATTGGTTCAAGTTTTGGTTCGATTTTCGGTTTAATATGAAAAAACCAAAACCGAAAAAAAAACGGAACCGCCCCATACTAATAATATAATAAAACTAAAAAAAATATATATACTTGGTTTCAAAGTCTGCTGTTGTTGATCAAATCGGTAAAGAGGGAAATTATGATGGAAGATGTAAAAAGGTAACTGATTAAGGGGTGGTTTGGAATTGAAGTTTACAGTCAGTGCATTATCACATGGTTGTAATACCATTTTCTTTGTGTTTCTAATCAAATGGAAACCTGATGAAAAAAAGTTAAATCTCTTACATTTTGATGGCCTGCTTACCATTGATAATTTGGGCTTGTAGCTGCTTCGGTCTTTATCTGACTCTACATAATGGCCTTTGTTAGGTTCTGTGATCACATTGGGTATTGGTTAGTATAACAGGTTCTATGTTATTCATAAAGTGGGTTTCCACATTGTGAAGGTGTAAGAGAGTTAGGTGGGGAGTGTATGAAGTATGATAAAGTGAGAGTGAAATGAACCTATCTTGGTCCAATCCTATGACACTAGCTCATAGGAGTTAGGTGGTTCTTCCCAAGGTGAGTGTTCCATGTGTCATTGAAGCCTCTTGTAGAAAGAGGAGAAATGTTAGGGACTGTGGAAGAGCTGACTGGATGAGGTGGAACGGAGTTCCTTAGTGAAGCCATTATGCCTTTGCTACGTAGGTTCACTGGGGTGGCAGTTGAGTGACGTGAGTAGGAAGGATATTTGAAAAAGTGTAGCCGTAGATGGTCTGAGTGCTTTAAAGGTATGCTTAATGCCTGACTTGGTGAATGAGCTGGGATCTAAGTTTGGCTGTTTGTTTATCTCAAACAAGTGGAGTATACATATATATGTTGTGTTGTTAACAGTATAGGATACAATGTATCTAATTGTTTTTCCTGTTTTGTTACTGATTATGGGTAATACCCCAATCAGTGGTTTTGTAGAAATTATGAGCTGTACAAAGTTTTTGAGTATTAATATTATTCACCTTGTGCAAAAAAAAAAAAAAAAAAAAAAAAAAAGTATTCACCAAAGTAAAAACTAAGAAGTTAGTTTATCATTATTTCATATATGTTTACACTCTCATCTTTATATAACATGTTATGAAAATAATGGTTGTTTCTCATCTAGATCCCGTACTCGAGTTCCTATTCTCACCATTTTCAGTTCTTCAGTTCCAATATCAAGCTCACCCCTATAAATATGTTATCATTACAATTCTATACACATAACAACGATGTATTCATCGCAATTTGAAATTTTGAGCTTTTAAAATTAGTATATAAAATGAGTTTTTTCTGACTTAGTCTTGAGAGAGTTTTAAAAACCATAAGTTCATAAAAAGATTTTAAAAGGAGTTTAACCTTTAAGGAATTAGTTATTGGATCCTAATTAACCATTTGTTAGAACTCACCGTGACATTATTACTATTGTGCTACTCACTACGATCACACGTTTAGTCAAGTAAGCTGAGTTTCTTCCTCTTGAACTGCTAGCTCAAATGTAACTCTACTTGGGTTGTTTTTTGAAACTGCAACAATTTTATTGAAACAACTAAAAAACATACAAAGTCAACCAAACCTTACAAACAAAACATCAGCAACTCAAATGAAATTTTTTAAGAGTACATTGCATTTTTCGTCCTTGTGATTTGGCCAAATTACAGGTTTGGTTCCTATCCTTTTGAAAGTGCGCGCAATGGTGGTCCCCATTTTGAAGTTTCAGCAGCATGTTTTGTCCCTGACGAAAGTTAAATAACTAAAATACCCTTGTATTCTTCTTTTACACGGGGGTATATTAGTCACTTAACTTCGATTAGGGACCAAACATGCAGCTAAAACTTAAATATGAGGACCACCTTTGCACTTTCGAAAGGATATAGACTAAACCTGCAATTTGACCAAACTACAGGGAAAAATGCAAAAACACATTAACTTATATCTTTCATTGTCTAGTCACACCTCAATTAATGCATAGAACCCTCACCTCAACCCAAGTACATTATCTTGAGCACGTGATAATATGCACGTATTAGGCGAACTCACCCACTGTTACTGTAAAACACCCTTTGATGAAGGAAAGTGATTTGTAGTTTTGCACACTTTAAAAAATGATTGTCACACTTAAATTTTAAGTATGTTGACATTTATACCCTCACATTGTTTGGACTTATTCTTATCCTGTAAGGATATAAATATCAACACACTCACATTTTTAGTGTGTCAATCATTTTTGGAAGTGTGCAGAGATTTCTTGCTTTGAAGTGGGATTGTAGTTAATCGATTAGCTAGTAGGCTAAGGTCACCTCCCTAAAATGATAGAACTATGCACCCTTTTGTAGAATACAATGCTCTACTCACTAGAATGCCAAACATAGTTCCTTTGTGATGTCACTCGACAATGACAAAGCATGTCGTGCCTGTGATTGCAACTATGTGTTGTAGTCATTGATACACTCTTGCTTGCAATTATACATCCAACAACACCCCCTAGCCAAAGGCAAGACACCACATGTAACCACCTTCCAATATTTAAAATACTTTTTGATTACTACTCAAACAGAAAACATGGTCTTCCTCATTTCATAAACATAGGCTAAAAATTAAGTAACGAAGTGCTTATGCAAGCATTTTAATGACAACTAAAATTATTGAATGCATTATGAACCCGTAACTATCATATTCTAAACACAACGTGTCGATTAGACGCTCAAGTGCACAATAACGCGAAGCTTTGAGAATTGGCGGAGGTTAGTAACCATTGGTGTTTTCTAGCTAAAACTTCGTCGAGGGTCTGACCATTTGGGTGCTACAACGGGNAAAGGATATAGACTAAACCTGCAATTTGACCAAACTACAGGGAAAAATGCAAAAACACATTAATTTATATCTTTCATTGTCTAGTCACACCTCAATTAATGCATAGAACCCTCACCTCAACCCAAGTACATTATCTTGAGCACGTGATAATAGGCACGTATTAGGCGAACTCACCCACTGTTACTGTAAAACACCCTTTGATGAAGGAAAGTGATTTGTAGTTTTGCACACTTTAAAAAATGATTGTCACACTTAAATGTTAAGTATGTTGACATTTATACCCTCACATTGTTTGGACTTATTCTTATCCTGTAAGGATATAAATATCAACACACTCACATTTTGAGTGTGTCAATCATTTTTGGAAGTGTGCAGAGATTTCTTACTTTGAAGTGGGATTGTAGTTAATCGATTAGCTAGTAGGCTAAGGTCACCTCCCTAAAATGATAGAACTATGCACCCTTTTGTAGAATACAATGCTCTACTCACTAGAATGCCAACACAAAGTTCCTTTGTGATCTTGCACTGATGCATCGAAACGCCAAATTGGCTGGCGTACCCGCTTGGGAACGTGGTGGGAGCGGATACACGGTCGAAACGCTTGCGAAACGTTCCCAAGGCGTTTCCTGGGTTTGCGAAACGTTTCTAATGAAGTATCGTGACCGTTTCTGTGATGTCAACGAAGTATCCAAGCCGTTTCTTGGGTTTTAATGGGTCTTTTTATTCCAAAAGCGTGGGAACCCAACCAAGCCGTTTCTTCTGGTGAGTTGGTAAGACATGGTTCTCTAAAAGTTTTATTAAAATATAAACAAAATATGAAGTAGGTCTTGTTTTTTTCTTGATAATAGAGGAAGAAGGAAGAAGACGATATATCTCCTATTGGAGAGAGAAAAAAAAAATAAAAATTACATATTCATCATGTGTGGTGTTGTGTAGGGACCCACATGGGAGTAGGTAGTTGGCCCAATAGCTTCTCTACTCGTAAAAGTGTAAAACAAAGTCCTATTCTTTGCAAGTAGTGAACTACCATATGTATGTATTCATATTCATATTTAATTTAATTTATATTTATTCAGTATTATTGTTATGTATGTTAACAAAAAAGTGTTAATGTTATGTGAAATGGATTACAAAGATTGAAATATGGATTACCAATGATTGCAACATATTGATTATTGAATTAAAAATTATTAAGTTAGCTACTGGCACTTATTTCGTTCTAAATGAGGCTCGATCTAAAAAATAATTTGCCCCTCTCGGAATTTTTTCTAGCTCCACCCCTGCTCTCATCATCTCACTCGATGAATCGAGATTTTGAAAATGATTTGATTATTGATAATTAATTACCTTTGGAAGATGTAGTATTTTTGGAGTTTACAATTCACATCAACATATATCTATTTTGAATTTTATTTAATATATTTTAGATTTTTTTATATTTTTATTGCCGTATCTATGCCGTTCCCGTATATTGAATTTTTTATGTTTGCCGTTTCCCGTTCCCGTAACGTTCCCGTATCCCTTTGCCGTTCCCGTTTCAGTGCTACACTGGTCGACAATGACAAAGCATGTCGTGCCTGTGATTGCAACTATGTGTTGTAGTCATTGATACACTCTTGCTTGCAATTATACATCCAACAACACCCCCTAGCCAAAGGCAAGACACCACATGTAACCACCTTCCAATATTTAAAATACTTTTTGATTACTACTCAAACAGAAAGCATGGTCTTCCTCATTTCATAAACATAGGCTAAAAATTAAGTAACGAAGTGCTTATGCAAGCATTTTAATGACAACTAAAATTATGAATGCATTATGAACCCGTAAACTATCATAAATTCTGAACACAAGGTGTCGATTAGACTCCAAGTGCACAATAACGAAGCTTTGAGAATTGGGAGGTTAGTAACATTGGTGTTTTCTAGCTAAAACTTCTCGAGGGTCTGACCATTTGGGTGCTACCAAAGTACCTATTGTAGCTTTGATTGATATGGGCTTGTCATAACGATAGCTTGACTAAACGGTAAATGGATTAGAAGATGTGACTAGTGAGACAATATTTGGTTTTGTCATCTTCAATGAAACTTCTCTTTCATTCATTATTTGAGAATGGTTGAGTTGTTTTAAGAGTATAATGCTAATGAATGTAAAAAAAACATTTGTGTTTTGGATGAGTTGTTAGAGCTTATTCGTTTATTTATTGAAACATATTATGAATTTGTTTTATGATCAAAGGTGTATACTTTACGTCATATGGATCATCATGAATATAACGACAATGAAGAAATAGTTCAAGACATCGTAACCTCCAAACTTTATCAGAAAAATGATATTTTAGTTACTATCCGAAGATGCTAACATTATGCAAAGAAGGTGTCTACCGCAAAGTTCTAACCCGTGCCTAACACTTGGATTATACTCACTTAAAGAGATTAATCATTGGTTCCTAATCAACTCTCCTAACTTGGATCTTTGTACTCAAATAAGTCACTTGCCAAAACTTATATGGACATTAAATATAGCAACAAGCCAACAACTTTTGTACGTACCTACCTATTTGAATAAGTCAGGTTCTCGTGGGTATATAAAACGTGTATATTTTGCTTTGGTTGTTCAGCAGTAACATCATCTTTGCAGAACTGTACAATACACAACTCTGATTCTTGCAGTAACCATGAAGAAATATGCTGCTGATATTAAATCCATAATAAACGCACATGCTTTGATAAAGCCCCATATCCATAAAACCAGGGGCGGAGGGAGGGGGTGGCTAGCGGGTGCTAGGCCCCCTCCAATAAGCCCAATGATTGTATTAAGATACAATTGTTTAGCTCATAATTTAACGTTTAATGTACCACAAGCCTCTACTAGCGACTTTATCTATAATGAAAGAAAAAGAAAACAACCGACATGAAATATCTCCTATCTAAGAGGCCACTGAAGCGAAAACATGAAATGAGACATTTTTGACAATATTTTTTTGTTGTTAATTTAAAAAAGTTAAGGGACTTGTTAACACCTAGTTTTATCACAAATTTGGATATCCGAAATTTACGATGATGGGTTTATGTTAGACACTTAGACATAATATTTTATCTAAGGTTTTTTTTTTCGGATATCCGAAATTTCAGATAACAGTTGTATATATCTGAGTCTATAATTTTTGGAAAACTTTTATATAAGTTCCAAAACTGTCCTTTCATAAAACCAAACTTTTAAATAAATTATGATACAAATTTTTTTGAATACGCAAAATCTAAATCAATAAATCCTAGATAGTTCCGGCTTTGCTGCGCTCCCCTAGTTATATACTAGGATGCATCAAAATAGATTTTTTGATGGTTTATTTGTATAAACTAAAGTTGAATCATTCTATTTACACTTTTATTTTTTCGGCTTATATAATGAACTTCGACCCCCCTTAACAACAAATCCTGGCTCCGCCCCTGCATAAAACCACGGTTATGTCCTCGACGAGCCTAAACTCT
Source organism: Artemisia annua (assembly GCA_014162995.1). Classification (NCBI taxonomy): domain Eukaryota; kingdom Viridiplantae; phylum Streptophyta; class Magnoliopsida; order Asterales; family Asteraceae; genus Artemisia; species Artemisia annua. The sequence continues at coordinate 97,712 of LBNU01005201.1, read as the reverse complement.
ATGTCACAGAAAACCCTATTTTTTAAATGCGAGTGTTTCCAGAAGAGGTAAAAAAAATGTCTTCTTTTCTTTTCAAAACCATAACTTTTTGTTGACCTGAAACAAACATGTATAACCCATAGAACACATAACTTCATGTAATTCCGAATTTTTTTAGTGAAATTAAAGAGGTATTATGTCTTAAAAATATACTTTCTATGTCTCTCGGTCTTTTTGCTTTTAACAAATCTAAACTTCCACCTTTACTTGTTATTTAATTGAGCCTATTTTTGCTCATTGTAAGGATTTTAAATCTTTATGTAATGTTTTTTTCTTTGATGATTATATTAGTGGAGCTTTTAAATTTAGAGGTGCATCGAATGCTGTTTTTTCACTCGATGAAGAACAAGCAGGCAAAGGAGTTGTAACTCATAGCAGGTAAGATACCACTGTTGCTAAGGATACTTTGATAGTTGAGGTCAAACTCAATAATTTCAGCGTAAAAAATATTTATGGGTATCAACAATTGTTTAAAACAAAGGGTACATATAAAACAAGCATACAAAATTAATTTTAACCGTTTAAAATAGTTTGCCCTTAATATCTATTGACTTAGTTTGTCCTTAATATCCTAATATTGACTTTTTGAATGTACATGTGTTGGTAAACAAATCTTGCAAGGATACTTGATTTTGGACAAATTGTGCAAACTTAA
>LBNU01005201.1:71634-96781 GCA_014162995.1 Artemisia annua | reverse complement strand
TTAAATAAACTTTGTAATAATTAATTAAATACCCCTTTAATCATGAGATGTATTAAGCACTTGTTTATTCATACCTTAAGTGATTAAGTTGGATAAAATGATATAAACTAGCTTAATACTTGTTTACGTAGTAATCTTACGTTTAATGATTTTACATTTTGTGATCGTCAAAACGTAGAGATATCGAAAAATATAAATAACGTTTTTATGCATTATTTATGTCAACAATCTCCCCCTTTTTGATGATTACAAAATCTAAACTCATTAAACAAAAATTAGTATATATACAAATATTATTGTGAGTTTATATCAATTCTCCCCCTTTTTGTTAGCATAAAAAAGGTTATCCCGAATAGTTTAGAGCTCCCCCTTGACGTATACTCCCCCTCGTTTTGAGGTCATAAAGGAAATCGAGATATGGAATGCTTGCAAAAAATATTTAGAACACAAGCAATATATATGGAACATGAAATAAATATAATACATGGAGGTTACAAGAAACATTCATTCATAGAATTTATTCAAATAGATTACGTAGAAAACATAATCATTGATACACAAGCATACATATACATATATATATATGCTTTTCTAGCATGCTACATTAGATAATACTAAGTTGCCAATTTGAGGTCTTCTTGGACTTGCTTGAAACACAAAAGGGTGAGATGAATTTATTTTGGTGATGAGAGGAAGTTGGATTCAATGGTTTGATGGTGATGGGTATGGAGTGGAATGATTGTATCGGATTAGTGGAGGTATAGGATGAGGACGAGTGAGTAGATATTCAATCCAAGAAATATCTTCACTTAGGTCGAGCATTCGCTTTTGTAGGAAATAGCAACAAGGACAATAGTAGGTGTGGTTGGTGACTTGATCCAAATTGATTGAGTGAGGCAAACAAACACTCTATTTATTGGAAGAAGATCCCCTCAAGTTGAAAAAATAACTTGACTCAAGTTGGGGGAATGTCAGCCATTGGATTTGATCCAATGACTCAAATCAAAAAAAGTTCTTTTGATTTGAGACATTGGATCAAATCCAATGGCTTACAAATAACTAACTTGAGTTAAGGGCCCGTTTGGTTTGTAGATGGGTTTAGATTAGGATTTGGATTTGAATGTAAAGTTGTAGATTAAGATTTGGATTTGAGCTTTAAATTAAATGAGGAGAGAGAAAAATATAATATTATATATGTAATATATGAGTATAATTTATAAATTTAAAAACATTTTTATTATAAAAATAAATAAATAAATAAATATGAATGGTTAATATTAAATATGGCCCCACTTAAAAGGATGAATATAAGAAAAGTGGGGGAGGGGGATGGGGTTTGCACATGCACATATATTTGGTAACCATCCCCATTTGTGGGACCCGCAAAAAACAACCAAACATCAATTTTAAGCATGGTTCCCAAATCCTAACCCCACTACCTCAAACCGAACGGGCCCTAAGTTATTTTTTTAACTTGAGAGAATCTTCTTCCCTGTTTATTATTGTACAAACAAACACTATCTTATTTGTACTTATGATATTTTAGGGTCTAGTCTAAACAAATAAAAATCCCCGATAAACAAACATTTCATTTCTTTCCCCAAATTGGCAAAATTCAAAACCTCACAAAAACATGAACACTCTCCTCCCCCCTCCACCACCCTTATCCACCTCAAACCCCAAACACAACCGTTTCCTCAACCACCGTAACAACCTCCAACCACTACCCCCAACTAACTTAACCGTCGTCCATCACACCCCTTTAAAAACCTCCTCCTCCCCTTTCCTTTCTGAAACCGACACCATTTCCCAAAACGACGTCGTTTCACACTTCCCCAACACCCACACTCGCTACGACTTCACTCCCTTAATATCCTTCCTTCAATCCACCAATTCTCTTCACGCGCCAACCAACTCTTCTCACGCGCCAACCAGTTCCCTTCACGCGCCAACCAATTCTGCTCACGCGCCAACCGAGTCACTACAGGTCAGTACCAGCAATTCTGCTCACGCGCCAACTAATTCTGTTCACGCGCCAACAACCGAGTCACCACAGCTCAGTACCAGCAATTCTGCTCACGCGCCAACTAATTCTGTTCACGCGCCAACCAGTTCTGTCCACGCGCCAACAACTGAGTCACCACAGCTCAGTCAAACCGAGTTACGGCTCGCTCAAACCTACAGAGCAGTACCTGCACCACTATGGCACGCCTTACTCAAAACGCTGACGTCATCATCATCATCTTCATCGTCATCATTTGAAACAGCTTATATGTTAGTTATATGGCTTGAGAAGCATCGGTTATGTTTTAAGTACGAGTTGTTGTACTCGATATTGATTCACGCGCTCGGACGCGCGGAGAGGCTGTACGAGGCGTTCCTCCTTTCGCGGAAAGTGAAACTGACGCCGTTGACGTATAACGCGCTGATAGGCGCGTGTGCGCGTAACTACGAGTTTGAGAAAGCGATGAATTTGATGAGTGAGATGAGGAGTGAGGGGTATCAGAGTGATTTCGTGAATTATAGTTTGATTATTCAGTCGTTAGTTAGGAGTAATAAGATAGATTGCGTTTTGTTAGGGAAGTTGTATGATGATATGATTTTGGATGCGATTGAGTTGGACGGGCAGTTGTTGAATGATATCGTGTTAGGTTTTGCGAAATCCGGTGATGTGGACCGCGCTATGTATTTTTTGAGCTTGATTCAAGGGAAAGGGATGAATGCTAGGACGTCGACGGTGGTAAGTTTGATACTAGAGTTGGGGAATGTAGGTAGAGCGGAGGAGGCCGAGGCTATATTTGAGGAGATTAAGGAAGGGGGGTTGGTACCTAGGACGCGTGCTTATAACGCCGTGTTGAAAGGTTATGCGAAGAATGGGAGTTTAAGGGATGCGGAGATGATTGTGAGTGAAATGGAGCGGAATGGTGTTTTGCCGGATGAGCATACGTATAGTTTATTGATTGATGCTTATGGGAATGCGGGGAGGTGGGAGAGTGCGAGGATTGTGTTGAAGGAGATGGAGGCGAAGGATGTGAAGCCGAATTCGTTTGTGTTTAGTAGGATTTTGGCGAGTTATAGAGATAAGGGCGAGTGGCAAAAGTCGTTTAAGGTTTTGAAGGAGATGCAAAGATGTGGGGTGAAACCGGATAGGCAATTTTATAACGTGATGATTGATACGTTTGGGAAGTATAATATACTTGATCATGTTACGGCGACTTTGGAAAGGATGAGAAGTGACGGGATTGAACCGGATGTTGTTACTTATAATACGCTTATTGATTGTTATTGTAAATCGGGGGATTATAAGAAAGTGGAAGAGTTGTTCGATGAAATGATGGCGAGGGGGTGTTTGGCTTGTACGACGACGTATAATATTATGATTAATGCGTTTGGTTTGCAAGAGAAGTGGGACGAGGTTAAAGGGTTGTTGGGGAAAATGCAAAGTGAAGGGTTGTTGCCGAATGTTGTAACGTATACTACTTTGATTGATGTGTATGGGAAATCAGGGAGGTATACTGATGCGATTGAGTGTTTGGATGCGATGAAGAGTGCTGGTTTGAAGCCGTCGGGGACTATGTATAATGCGCTGATTAATGCTTATGCGCAAAGGGTATGCTCACTATCTTGTTTGTTATATCCATCTTTCTTTCGTAAGTATCAAATATGGTTGTTTGCTTGTGCTTTGTTTTAGTTTATTAGTTAGGGGGTGTTTGGTTTGAGGGTTTACGTTTAGAGTGGGCGATTTGATAATTGAATGAGGGGGAATGGGAATGATGGAATGTGTTTCGTTAGAGAGTATAGTTAAGATCAGGAATCATATCTACAGAATAAGGGATTTGTCATACCCTGTCAAAGGGTGTGGGTTAAAGAAATGATTTTCATTCCACTGCTATACCCATAGTGATTGCTGACTACAAACCAAATGTTACTTTTGGCTTGTCGTGCTAAAAAAATATAAACCCATGCTTATAAAAACCCTACCTTAGGTTATGCATGATTGAAAGAAATCCCGCAATCACTCAATCTACATCAAACAGATTAAAAGAGAAATGATAAAATCTAATGAGTTAAGAAGAAGTTGAAAAGAGAGCAATAAGACCTTTCCACTGCGTAGTTGCACGCCCCGTGAATTTATCAGAGAAAGCCTATACGTTATCTTCTAATCTAATGATAAAAAAAGTACATGTTTTTGGTCATCGATGTATTAGTTTGTTGCAAAATGGAAAAAAATATTAAAAATTTCAAAGAAAGCTCAATTCTTTAAACAATTGAGCGCAACAAATCAGGGTAAGAGCAGCAAGACTATGAGGTTCAGTCAAACATACACCTTTGACTTCTTGTTCATAAAATTCTAGTTATTCTAATTAATGTTTTTTCTTTTTCATATTAAACAGGGTTTATCAAATCAAGCTGCTAATACATTCAAAATGATGACGAGTGATGGTCTGAGGCCTAGTAATTTAGCTCTCAATGCATTAATCAATGCTTTTGGCGAAGATAGAAGAGACGTTGAAGCCTTTGCGGTTTTACAATATATGCAGCAAAATGCAAGTATCATTCGCTTTGTTTATATCTTGAATCTCACCACTCTTTAAATTGTGCTAATTTCACTGTTGCTATGTCCAATTACAGGGACTAAAACCGGATATAGTAACGTACACTACTCTCATGAAAGCTTTAATTCGTGTGGAAAAATTTGACGAGGTATGTTATTTCAGTTTTAATCCTGTGTGAAGCCATCATAAAACACACTACATACACTAATACACCGTCATAAAACACACAAGTGGTGTACAATCTAAATTGTATCTGATGGTTTTTATGCATAGTAAGGGGGTCTGGTCTGTACATAAGATTAGGGACCAAAGGGCTTTTAGCCTAATGGTATGTCTGTATCTGTGAGAATGTGAGATGCCCCCCTTAAGTGGTTGTGGGTTCAATTCTCATATTATTAAATATTGTTTGATTGTTAGTTTGCCTTAAAAAACACAAAGTTAGGGTGTCAATATCTGACACATGTGAAAATCAACGGGTTATGCCGGCTTCTAAGGGTTTGGATCCTAAACGGGTTGGCCTGTCTAACTCGTTAATTAGACGGGTCTTGATAAGTTTTGGTTGTGGATAAACGGGTGATGGGCCGACCGGTTTATCTACAACCGAACTCACTCATGACCTATTTATGTAAGGGGTAGGCTGGTCAAGCTATCACAACTGCACGCATTGACCCCAACCTAACCCGTTTATTTGTACCCGACTAGAAAGTTATAACCGTTTGAAATTTGCTTATTTTTGCACGTATCTCCCATGTGTTCCATATAATAGTCATTTGTGTTATTTATTCCTCATTACTATTTGATCTATAAATTCATCAGGTCCCACGTGTTTACGAGGAAATGGTGAAATCTGGATGTACTCCTGACGGGAAAGCTAGGGCTACATTAAGATCAGCTCTAAGGTATATGAGACGGACATTGGATTAATAATTATATTAAACAAACTATCGAAGTTGTCAAAAGTAGTCGGTTACACAGAACAAACCCGGGCTTAACCACCAGTATCAACACTCAAACGACAAGGCATATAAGGTCAGTCTTTTGCTTAACCATTCACACAGAACCTCATCTTTGTCGGAATTTCTAAAAACTCTATTTTCTTGAATTGTATTTGATAGGTGCTTCATGATAGTTGCCAACTTTCCGTGTTGTTGCTAAGCTACGAGTAAAAAAAGTGATACAGATGATAATATATTGAAGGCTCGTGCTTGAAAGATCCTTAATGTATACAGATTATGCTTAGGTTTGTATTATATTTGCACATACCCCCATTTTTTTGTGTAATCATGCAAACTTACACTCTGTAACAAACTCTCAATGGTCAATAGTAGAGGTGACAATTTCTACCCGTTTACTAAAAAATTTGGGTTGTGTTCTATTTCAAACAGATCCAATAAAATTTTTTATTGTGATAATGTTGTTTCTGTAACCTTAATTATTCATTAAGAAAATTAGCTTACATGACAAAACTTAGGATGTGACCAAAATGAGTTTGATCGTATCCAGATTTGCATCAGATTTACTCATGCAGCCTAAAACAAGAGCAAGAATGTATTAGATGTTTCTTGGATCTATATCGGATTCTGAATAGAAAAGAAATCGGTAATAGCAATTTCTGTAAAGTATGAAGAACATCTTTTCTATCATGATCATCAATCAACCCTTGGAAAAGATGATGAGAACTGAGATCATTTCTAGAGAAACCTTCTTCCCCGACACCACAACACTTAAAAACATTCAATCTTTCTGTCTCGCATCAACTCATCCCGACTCCTTATGCATCAATAATCTTCTACTATCCTAGTCAAGTATGCTGCACCAAGCTCAAAGTTCATGATCAACCCAAGCAGTTAAGGAATTCGAGTGTGGTGGATTCACAATTGGTTTGTGTGTTTTGCACAGGATTCTTGAAATAGCTTTTGGTCCATAAATGTATATACATAGCTTTTGGCCATCCAAATTAAATTCCCAATAGCATTTTCAGATATATTTGATACTAACCATTTACGAAGGGTAACCACATGGCTTAGCAAAGATGGCTTCCAAGAGCCAGTCTTTTCTTCGGTTGCATTCATGAAACACTTCCAAAGCAAAGCCGATACAACCTCTACACGGGTCGGATCTTTTATCCCGTTTGCAACTACATCCGCCTTGAGAGCAGCTAGTTTTGATGAATCAAAAACAAATCTTGCTGTTCTACACTTGCCCAATTTGAGCAAAGACCCCCACATTACCATCGATGAATCTTTAAGCGACAAATCATTCACAGGAAATAAACATGGCGCGCTTAGATTTGGATACACAACTTCTTCCGACCCATAACATGTCCTGGTTCATGATTTCACAAAAGTACTTAATGTACCGCCATAACAAAGCTTGTGTGAAATGCATAAAACTAATTTCAACACCACCACACTCAAAGATTGTAGATTGAACATTAGTGACACAACTTCCTTCACTAGAACCATTAAAACTAGGCTCACATGGAAGGAAATGGTTTATGAGATCGATATCAGGATATTTCAAGAACTCATCAAGAGGAGTATTGACACGAGCTACTGTAAAGTAATCTCAACATCGTTACAATCAATGGAAAGATCGTCTTTAATTGTTCCGGCTAATGGGTAGAAACTAGTTAACGTTTTGGATAATGAATCCTTCAGCAAATTCAATCGTTCGTGGACCTTAAGATCGTTAGCATGATCTTGATTCGGGTTATACATGATGAGAGCTACGGGGCTGGAATTAGTTGATCTAACATAGGCTCAATTATGGGGTCTAATTACCTTATTGACCTCTATTCTCATACTTGTAGAACTAGTTAGAAGATGATTATGTTTAGTAAAACTGACGTTGGCCGCAAGCTATATCTGCATATCTTTGTTTCTCTGCAACTATAAAGTGTAGAACACGCAAAATTTAAAAGCTAAAACGAAAAGCTTCTTTCAATCATCAGCATTTCATATAAAATGTTAAACTAAAATTCAAACGCTAAAATTAAGCTTGTCACCAAACAAACATATAAATACCGAAAACTTAAAACTCCAAAATGCTTCTAAGAACTCTTTACCGAACTTCAATGTGACCAGCAAAAATGTTGGGTCAAGTCAGTACCCAAGTCTCGTTAAACTTAGATTTGAAAACAATTAATGATCAAGTGTTTATAAACCATGAACATAATCAAGTCACTGAGTGAACAGTCACTCAGTGAGTCATCTTCANCTCCCTCTTTTATGATCCTATTATACACAAGTATATACATACTATTGTCCCAATGGGATTAAAGACTTCTACAAAGATAAATCCTTTGAAGAATCTTGGTCCCACTGTGTTGATATGCGAAACCCATAATTGGGTTAGAAGACCAGATAACCTTTTTTAGTATTAGGTTGGATTGTTAGCCAAATAAGGAAAGTTTTGACTTATAAAAGTGATAAAGCCACTCTTTATTGGAACAGTTCAAAACTTTCCTCCCAAATCCCCTATTTCTTTCAGTCCTTCAGGTAGCATTCTTCATCCTTCATGGGGTTGGTGGAAAAGGAGACTTAGGGGAATTCAGTGACTATTGTTCAAATCAACTCAACTGAATCCCATCATCTTCTTTTTGGCTTAGATGCAATCATGAGAGTCCGCCTCACTGAAATGGAAAGCCTTCCTTTTCATTAGGCTTGGTTCTAAACATCCTGAAGATGATCTGGTACACGTTTAGGCTAACTTTCTAGTTAGTTTTATCCGTGTAAACGGGACCAACAGTTAGCTCGCCCCGGGTTTTTAATCCGAGACCAAGCTCCGGTGTGAGAATAAGTATACACTTGGCATAAGTTTTAGTGAGAGAAACTAGAGAGAGATAGTAAGCGCAGGTAGTATAAAAGGAGATGTTCACACATATGAACACAGACACTCTACTCCTCTCTCACCTCTCTTACTATCTCTCTCTAGTTTCTCTCACTAAAACTTATGCCAAGTGTATACTTATTCTCACACCGGAGCTTGGTCTCGGATTAAAAACCCGGGGCGAGCTAACGGTGTTCTTTCTTATTTCAGCCTAGAGACGAAGGAGCAACTGCAAGACTTCCTCAAGAGCAACTGCAAGGCCTCCGCAGGAGCAGCTGCAGGACCTCCTAAGGATCAGGGCTGAAGAGCACTTACGGAAATTTGCTCAAACAGTATCATTTATCAATATCTTCCAGTAGGTTCCTTCTCTATACTTTTTTACCTTCAATTAATCTCTACATGGGTCGTATTCTCTTATGTATTTGCCATTTTCTTTCACCATCCTAGCTAGTATGGGTATTGCTTTTATGTTCCAAAGTCTATGATCTCCTTTTGAAAGGATCGGGTGGATTAAGAGTAACGATGATCACCGAGTAAAACCTTGTTTTGGTTAATCAATGAGAAGGCTTATTGTGCTTTATTATTGTTATAAGCTGAAATTTGTGTAATTAGTGTACCTCATTTGGGTTGTTGCGCCGGATGGTCTAGATGAGAAAACACCTGCATTTGAATATATAGTATTGTAAGGTTCAATTCTTAACACCCTTTGGTATAATAAATTTGTTTTACAAGTGTAGTTATATGCTTCTATTGCCATGAAATGCTTTCAAACCCATATTACACCAAAACAGTTGATGGTGAATTATACCAAAATGTCGATGTACATTCAGTTGTAAAATACGGAAACGATAAAAAGGAGTACCAAGCCTTCTTCCAAAATGGTCCATTGTCTGATTTTCTGCTTTAGTTACTTAAATTAAACATTACTGAATTGCCATTAAGGTCAAATGAGGAATTTGGCCATGGATTTTGTTGCTAGAGAGATCTAACTCTTCAAGTTGTTTCATGGCTCGAAATGAATTTGGAAACACCTTTAGCTTGCAAGAGACCAATCTCAAGTATCTAAAACCTGGGTTGACATAATGGTTGGCATTCTTTGTTGTAACAGAAAAACCACGGTAAGAGAGATTGAGAGATTCAAGGTTTGTGAGTTTGTGAGGCTTGATAAAAATGTATCCAACAAATGTGATTCTTAATTTATAAGCTGTTAGTGTTCGTCGTTTTTTTTTTCATAACATGCCGGAGGAACTAGGATGATGGTGGTGGATTCGCTATAAATTCCATTTTCAGTTTAGTAACTATAAATTCAGCATCGGTTAACAAACTTGATCACAGCCTTCAAAGAAGTTTAAGACATAATCAAATAAGGATGAAATCCCATGCTTAGCCATATGTGTGTCGTAAAGTGGTGGCAATTTCGACCCGCTTATGTAAAGATCTGTGGAGTAACCTGTGAGACTTGTGAGTTGCGGGTGGGTTTTGATTTTTTACGCCGACTTTTTTCATTCAAAGAATCTCTACTAATGACCATATACTACAATCGATATCTCATCGAATAATTTTTGAATTTTTAAAATCTTGTTCAGAAAGCTCACTTTCTGAAATCATACACTTTCAGCAATTGCATTAACATGCACCTGTTCGAATAGTAGAAAAGCCCGTTTATTGCATTTTTTAATTACTTCTTATGCATGTGGGAACAGAAAGAAACTTTAAAAATTTCATTGCCACCAATGCATGTGTTAATTACTGCCCATAAGGCATAAGCATTAAACAGTTGGCCTCTCTACAACACTACAGGTATACCATGAGTGTATGTACGTACAAGGAGAATCAAAACAACCAGATGACATTAGCGGAGTTCTATCGTCACAAATGTTAATTTAATTTTATTATTATTTTTTAATAAAAAAATTGTTAATTCTTTTCAACAATTGATTAATTAGAAAAGCATGTGAAAAGCACACACGACGGGACTTGTTATCTAACTAACAAATTATTCTTGGTATTAATGAGCAGCATAGCCATGCTACAATTAAGTTACTAGTATGTCTCTTAATACTTTTGCTAAAGGCAAGTATCCCAGCCTCATTAATGTCATATTCAAATATTGTCTACTACTCCTTCCAATCGAGGTAATACAAACAAAACAAAAATAGATCAAGGAGTAGGCAGTTTTATCAGTTTAAACATAAAATTTGCCACAAAGAATGTTCCTTGTCTTGCAAACTTATAGTTTTGGTGAAACATATTCTTGCTGAAATATAAATGGGTGTATGACCATCAAAATAATAGAAAAATGGCGAATTATATTGAAGGTTCAGCCACACATATACACGAGTACCTAAGGGTCAAACATTAGAGTTTTCGGGTCAAGTTTATACCAAATTAGTATGTAATAAATAAACTCGGCTATTACTTTTGTTTTCTACACCTGTTTTGTCACCTTTGGTTTTAGAAATAGGCATATAACAATATATTCTGAAATTGAATTTAGTAATCCCAAGAAAGGGGAGNGGTTCAACCCATGACCCAAACTCATTTTGACCCGTTACTGACCCGTCCCACCATTTTAAGACCGCTAGTTTTATTGTCATTGCCTCAGTCATCTTGTGCCCCTTCTAAGGTTTTGGATACATTGTGTATATCCTGTTACGGATATATCTTCATAGCCTATGACAATGTTTTAAACAATTTGCATCACAAACCATGAAACTTGGATTTTTCTAATATTATTAATGACCATATACAACTTAGGTTGTTTGATAGGTCAGAAACTGTGCTATATAGAGTACCATCACGTCATCAACTAAACTACTGTAACAGAAAAGCAAAAAATGTACTTATCTCATAACTGCTGTAACAGAAAAGCAAAAAATGTACTTATCTTCCGAAAATCATAACAATAAGGCCAATAAAATTAGATGGCAAAAAGATGTAACCATGTGTTATTTACTCGGACACACATCGTTTGTCTTCAAGGCTATACCAGCGGGGACTTGTTTATAGAGCCAAAATTTTCTCAAACAGTGCCTCAGAATATCCTCTTCCGACGATAATGGAAGACTCCACAGACCCAAGATGGTCTTTTTATCTGTCGATAAGTAATTCCAAAAAAAAATAAAAAAAATAAAATAAAAATAAAATAAAATAAGTAATTCCAAAACATTAAATTCTACCAATTATAGATATTATGTGGATCCTGAAAAGACATACCAGTTCGTTATTGACTGAACGCAAGCAATCATTAATCTTTAACATTTAAAGGATGACAAGTAGCAGTTTATGCAGAAATTCTGTGATTTGAAGAAAATATAGGGAAGCACACATCTGCGAAACAACAACATGGTCACTGGCATTGTCTTGTCTGGCCTTATACAATGTAACTTAACCACAAGTTCTAAGTGATCATTGACATTGCCTTGAATGGCAAGATGATCAGCAGCAGGTGGTGGGCAGATAAAAGAAACGCATCAGAAACATCTGATTTGCTGCTTTACTAATATGCAGAACACAAGAACGCAATGGATGGTCAAAGTATATATACTAAAACACATGTTATTGGAGTAATTATGCTTTCATTTTCACATATTTATTTCTACTGCAACTTAAAAGTGATAGAAATGAGAAGCATATATAATATATTTTACCAAAAGCAAAGCGATTCAAGTTATTGCAGTGGTCACTTGATTATACAGTTTACATATATGATCTGCAATGGTTGTATAATCATCAAAATAACAATAAAATTATTGAATTGCCAATACGGTCAATAGCTTTATAAGCGATCACACAGTGACCAAAGTAAATTTACAGTTAAGTACATACAACAATAATTCAAAGAGACAATACACAAACATCATAATTCAGAAGTTTATATATGACAGCTTAACTTAAATGGTCCCAGCTCCACCCCAAACTCCTGTATTTGCATCACAAATTGTTTTAGAGCAAGAAAAGTTATAGAGTAAGGCATTTTGCAAAAATTGATTAAATAAGAAAACGTATGAAATGTCGTACGTTTCATTATCTAACGTCATTTCCCGATATAAACATGTCTTCTCTTCTTCTTCTTCAAGACCAAACTCTCTGTTGCATCCGCAATAGCATTGAACCACTTGACTTTTCTTGTTGACAACATGAAATAACCCATCACCAATCCGACTAATGTTCCACACCCATATCCCAACATCACCACTTTCCATGTAAATCCATTCTCCTCCTCGTCATCATATTCTCCATCATCTTCAACTTGTGAGGAACTTTGATGTTCACGTTTGGGCAATGGAGATCCATAGAGACCTGAATTCCCTCCAAAGGAAGTGCCAAATGTGCTGAACTGTGGTCCTTCTGGTATACGACCCACGAGATGGTTTTGCGAGAGATTTAATACTTCAAGGGTGGTGATGCGTGCAAGACTTTGGGGGATCTCTCCTGAGAGTTGGTTCCAAGATAGGTCTAACGACTCAATCTCGGTGAGATTTCCCAGAGCATGTGGAATTGGACCCTTAAGGCAATTGTGGGATAAGTTGAGCACTATTAGTGAATTAAGACCACCAATAACGTCTGGGATCTCTCCTTCAAATGTGTTATCTGATAGATCAATAATTGTGTAGTCAACCGAAATTTGTGGAAATTCTTGATTCACCCCTTTCACCGCAGCAATGAATGAGTAGTACTTCATACCCATGGACAAATATTCTGGTGTTGTGTTGCTTTTAATAACATTCATCATGGAATTGAAATTTTGAAAATATTTTACAGGGAGTTGACCAACAAAGACATTATGAGACAAATCCAAAACTCGAAGACTTGGAAAGAGGGATTCAACAGTTGAAGAGGGTTGAATGCATCCATGAAAGTTGTTTGATTTGAGGACAAGAGCCTGCAAATTTGGAAGGCCTTCTAACCAACTAGGGAATGTACCAATTAAGTGGTTATTCCCAAGATCAAGCACTCTCAAGCCTGAGCATTTAGACAAGGAACTTGGCACTTCTCCGCTTAATTGATTTCCATTCAAACTAAGCCCTTCTAATCTTCCACAATCCCCGTATATGTTTGGAATTGTTCCTTGAAAGCTATTATTCCCCATATCTATCGTTTCAAAATATGAGGTGATATTTCCAAAGCATTGTGGAATCAATCCACCAAAGCGATTATTGGACATATCCAAAAAATATAGCTCGCTCATGTTGCAAATTGATGGAGGGAATGGTCCCTGAATCAAGTTGGACTGTAGAGATAGTTGTTGAAGTCCATACCATTGAAATTGTGGCATGCCTGTTATGAAGTTATGTGAGAGATTCAAATAAGATAACCCATAAGTACCTCCTATCTCCCCTGCCCAATGAGGAATTTGGCCATGGATTTCGTTGCTAGAAAGATCTAACCATTCAAGTTTTCGCATGGCTCGAAATGAATTTGGAAACACCTTCAGCTTGCAAGAGGCCAAATCTAATTGAAGAAAACCAGGGTTGACATAATGATTGGCATTCTTTGTTGTAACAGAGAAACCATTGTATGAGAGATCGAGAACTTCAAGGTTTGTAAGGCTTGATAACAATGTATCCAACTCCAATTCACCACTAAAATTATTATATGAAAGGTCCAGGTCAGTGAGGTTGGTGAGTTGTCGAAATGTTTGCACATCAATTTGGCCAGCTAACTGATTGTTGTTATTGAGGTATAATTTTTTTAATGATGGGAGAGCAAATGAATCAAAAGGAACATTTCCACTGAACATGTTATTCCTTAAAAGGAGATATTCTAAACAGGGGAAAGTAAACAGCCAAGATGGCAACGTCCCATTAAGTCTGTTAAACGATAATCTCAGATAAGTAAGGTGAGTTAGGTTAATTGGTGTTTCCGAAGGGATGCTGCCTGTGAAATCATTACCTCCTAAGTTAAGTTTTTCCAAAGAAGGAAGATTGAAAATGTAATGAGGTAATTTTCCTTTCAATCCAGTGTAGGGAGGATTTAGTAACATGAAAGGATATTTAGAAGTCATATTAACATATTCAAGAAAACCATATGAAGAGAGATCAAGAGAGACCAATTTATGAAGGAGTGTGATATCCGGTGGGACTTGGCCAGAAAACCGACAATTGGAGAGGTTGAGATGTGTGAGACTATTTGAAAACCTTCCAATTTCACTTGGAATTTGGGAACAATCAAAATAATTGAAAGCAAGGTTCAGTTTTTGGAGGTGAGGAAGGTTGAAGAGGGAGCTGTTAGGATGGATGGTACCTTTCAGCATTCCGCAACTAACGTCGAGACTGATAACGTCACCGGTGGAGTAGTCGCAAGTAACTCCATTCCAATTACAGCAATCTGTACTTGTGTTCCAATTCATCATTATTGGATGATAATGAGACCCAAGCCAATCACGACAGTACTCATCTGTTACGGAATTGTTTGTGTAATTGATGGATGAAAGGTTTTGTTTAAAGAGAAGCAAAGCTTCACTCTGTTTTTCTGAGCATTTATGAATATTATCGAAAGAAGTGGAAGAAGCAAAAGTGGTGAAAAAAAGGAAAAGGAAAAAGATACCGAATTGTTTTGAAGAACCCATTGTGTTTTAATTGCTATAAACACATACTTGCTACACACACATATATATATATACTAACACTAGTTTCACAAGAATATGATCGAAATATATTTGTGGTCGTAGTTTCATTTAAAAACGTATCACTTGGGTTGTACAAGTCTATCAAAATTGATAGGCTCTAAACTTTAATTTCTTGTCGATTTATACACAATTCTAACGTTTGATAGCGATGAAAAAGAATCTTTCAATGAAAATATGTGGTTCACAGTAATCTTTAGACACTAAAAGAAAACTATTTTTGGATGATTAATTTGAACGAAGACTAAATCAAACCAATAGAAGAGCTCAAAGCAGTGAAGAAATGTCTAAGAAGGCTTCAAATTGGATGCAACTATGTGAGTTTGTGGACCAAAAACTTTGAAGTATACAAGGGTTTAAGAAGACTTCAAATTGGATGTAGCTGTGTTAATTACTGGCCATAAGGCATAAGCATTAAGCAGTTGGCCTCTCTACAACATTACAGGTATAACATGAGTGTATTATGTACAAGGAGAATCACAACAACCAGATGACATTAGCAGAACCTAACTTATATCACCACAAATGTTAATTTTTATATAAAAAATTGTTAATTCTTTTCAACAATTGATTAATTAGAAAAGCATGTGACTGGAGTTCTAATCTAACAAATTATTCTTGTTATTAATGAGCAGCATAGCCATGCAACAAGTTATGTCTTAATAATTTTGCTAAAGGTAAGCCTCATTAATGTCAGATTCAAATATTGTCTACTACTGCTTCCAATCTAGGTAATACAAACGAAACAAAAACAGATCAAGGAGTAGGCAGTTTTAATTATCAGTTTAAACATAAAATTTGCCGCAAAGAATTATCCTTGTCTTGCGAACTTATAGTTTTGGTGAAACGTATTCTTGCTGAAATATAAATGGGTGTATGACCATCACAATAATATAAACATGGTAAGTTATATTGAAGGTTCAGCCACACATGTACATGATTACCTAAGAGTAAAACTTTAGACTTTTCGGGTCAAGTTTATCCCAAATTAGTAATAAATAAACTCGGCTATTATTTGTATTTTCCACACCTGTTTGTCAAATATGTTTGCGGTCTTAGTTTCATTTCTAAACGTATCACTTGGGTTGTACAAGTCTATCAAAATTGATAGGCACTAAACTTTAATTTCTTGTCGTACAAAGACTAAATCGAACCAATAGAAGAGCTCAATGCAGTGAAGAAATGTCAAAGAAAAATTGATTGGGATGTAAGTGTCAGTTTGTGGACCAAAAACTTTGAAGTATACAATGGTTTAAGAAGACTTCAAAGTAAACTCATCTTCGTCAACAAGTCATTTGTCAGTCCTGTCTCATCTGGTGGTCCTTCTGAACCAATACTTTATGTTATATCCCAGCTAATGAGGTAATATCATAAGCGCGTCAATTGCTCGTATGAAACTTATTACAAACCTTCCTTGGCCTTAGGTGTCCGGGGTGTCTTTTAAGGGTAAAACTCTACAATTGAAGTAATTATAATCGGATTTACATTGTACGACTTCGATGTCCAAAATTACAAAGAACACTCATTCTTGATCTTTCTCCCCCTAACTCTACCTGATTATGCTTGATGGTTGTTCAATGATCTCTATAAACCGGGTAGGATTTTCAGAAAACGTGGACACATTATTAAATTTGCAATTTGATGCCTATGTAATAAGATTAAACATCTTGAAATCTGAATAGAGGTTTAAGTAGAAACAAATTACATATAAACCCCATTATCAGTGTTGATAATCGAGTGTGTTTTTTTTTTTTTTTTTTTTGAAAGGCCGATATATAGAACCAAACGAAGCAAACATACAAGAAAAAGGCGAGCCCCACTTACAACGAGATACTTGACTTAAAAGGCCCCCAAGACAAGTCCTAAATAAAAATACAAAATAGAGAAAACAAAACAAAGAGACTAAGGAAAGAAACTATGGGTGACACCATCCTACCCAATAAAATAGATACTAAATTTGGGCATCAAATGAGTGGACCACCAACAAAACTTTAGCAGCAAAACAAAGCAAAGGGAACAGCAACAATCAGACATAGTCTAATAATAGCCATCAGAGAAGAACAACAGCAAAACAGAACATCAGCAACTCAGACACAAGCCAATAACTACCTCGGAACTAAATAAAACCATCACCGCAGGACGCCACATTTTATGGGATCCCTAAACCACTATTGCCACTCAATCACACCTTTCCTTTTTGCTCTCCTCCCGATCCACTCGTAACTTTTTAGTTGAATGTCTTGAAATATTTTATTAATGCTCGTGACTTTCCCTTTAAAAACTCTCTCATTTCTTGCTTTCCAAATGTAATACCCGGAAGTCCAAATCACCGCTTGCCACAACCGTATAACGCGATTAGGAATGTCGACGTTCCCACAAGAAGAAAATAATTCCCCAATGGAGAACACGTTAACATTCCCAACTCTCCACCAATTAAATACCTTTTCCCAAATGCTCATAGCAAAGTTACAAAAGATGAAACTATGATTGCATGACTCCACCGCGTTATTACAACACGGACAAAGTAATGAATCTAAATCAATGTCTCGTCTATCAAGTTCCTCTCGCACCGGAAGTCTCCCTTTCAAAACTCTCCAAATGAATATGTTTACCTTTTTAGGCACCCAACTATTCCATAAAGTCGCAAGGGCGCCGCTCTCAACACGCAAAATTTTATCCTCCACAACCCTCGATAAAGCCTTGACCGTGAAGTTCCCGTCATCTTGTAACGCCCACCTCCATCGATCACTACAATCCTTTGAAACAACAACATTTTGTAAAATACCTAGAAGCTCATTATACTCCCCCATAACTCTACCTCAAAGATCCCTAACCCAAACCCACTCCCATCGCCACTCGTTATCTACCCATCTACCTTTCTTCGCTACTTTATCCTCCTTTCTACTATCTAAATGATATAACCTAGGAAATCTATCACACAATCTCGTATCCCCAACCCATTTATCTACCCAAAACCCAATATCCCGACCATTCCCCACCATACCTACAAAAGACGTTGAAAAATCAATGCCCAACCCTCCCATCTCCTCACCTATTTTAATAATATTACACCAAACGCCACCGCCGCCGAACCCTCCCCCTAACCCCCGAATGTTACCAATCCCACCACTACTACCATATATACTTTTTATAATCCTAACCCACAACGACCCACCCTTTTTTTTGAACCTCCACCACCATTTCCCTAAAAGCGCTAAGTTTTTACCCCTTAAAGATCCAATATTTAATCCCCCTTTCATCCCCCGTCCCTATGTGAAGCTAGTAACACGTCCCATTTAACCCAAGCCAATTTTTTACCCTCACCCACTCCCCCCCAAATTTTTTTTACGGATACTCTCAAGTTGTTTCAACACACTCAAAGGCACATGGAACATCGAAAAATAGTACAATGGTAAGCTACCTAGAACCAATTTAACCAAAGTTAGACGGCCCCCAAAGGACATCGATTTTGCTTTCCAATCCTCCAAACGTTTTTTGAATTTGTCAACAATGCAATTCCATGCTCCGCTCCTACACATATTCTCGCCAATAGGTAACCCCAAATAAGTAAATGGAAATTCCCCAACACCACATTTCATCCATCTCGCCATATCATTAATCTCCCCATCGCTCACCCCTATGCCATAAATCTTGCTTTTGATCATATTGACCCGAAGCCCAGACACCTTCTCAAAGCATTTAAGTATACGCATTAGGGATTTTGCGTTTTCCTTACTCCATTCACCTACAAAAATCGTATCATCCGCATATTTTAAATGAGACACCACCACACTATCCTTACCAATACCGATACCTTTAAAAATAGCTTTTTCTACCGCTTCGTTAACTAAGGCATTTAAACCTTCCGCCGCCAAAATGAAAAGAAATGGCAATAACGGATCGCCTTGCCTAACTCCCCTTTCTAATTTAAATTCTTCCGTTGGAGACCCGTTAACTAATATAGACATCGTAGAAGATGATAAGCTACTTTCGATCCATTTGCACCATTTCGCACCAAACCCCATTCTTTTCATTATATCTAGCAAGAACCTCCAATATAAACTATCATACGCTTTCTCAAAGTCTACTTTAAAAATCAACCCTTTTATTTTTGATCTTTTTAGCCAATCTACCGTTTCGTGTGCAATTAACACACCATCAAAAATGAACCTACCCTTTATAAAAGCATTTTGTACATCTCCTACCACCTTATCGACCACTTTTTTAACCCTCTCGGCCAACAATTTAGCAATTATCTTATAATAACACCCAATTAGACTAATAGGACGAAAAATCTCCTAGCCCAATTGGGTCAACCACCTTAGGAATAATGGTCACAAAAGAAGCGTTGCATCCTCTCGACACCTCCATTTTGTCCCAAAACCATTTAACCGCCTTCAGTAACTCCTTTTTTATTCTCCCAAATTTCCTAATAATCTTAAAATTAAAACCATCCGGCCCCGGAGCTTTATCCCCCCCCCCACACTCCCGGACCGCATCCCACACTTCATTTTCGCTAATTTCCTTCTCCAATAACTCCGCTTCTTCCTCAGATATCTTTTCAACTTTATTGCTACAAAATATAGGTCGAACCTCCCCCCCTTCCGAGAATAAACTCTTGTAATGTCTCATTATTTTTGATTTAATCAATGTAGGATCCTCACACCACATCCCGTTAACCATAAGCCCTCTAATATTATTTTTATTATTTCGTCTCTTAATATATGAGTGGAAATTTTTTGAATTTTCGTCGCCTTCCACATCCCATTTTATTCTAGCTTTTTGTCTCGCCATACTACTCAACTCTTTTTCTTTTTCGACCATAACCTCCTCTCCTCCAACCAAATCGATCTCTCGTTCTCACTTAAATCCCTATTTTCAGCCTCTAACTCCCATCTCATAGCTTCTTTTCTATGTCCTTTTATTTTTTCTTTTACCAACCCAAATCTCTCTTTGCTCCATTTCTTAAGATCCTCTTTGACATTCTTAAGCTTATCTCTGAACCTACAATCCGGATGACTACTCCTAACTTCTTTATTCCACGCGCTTTTCACTACTTGCCTGACATCCTTTTCCTCCAACCAAATGTCAAAAAAGCGAAATGGCTTCGGGCCAAAATCCACGTCCACATCTTTTAAAACAATCGGGCAATGGTCTGAAAGCTTCCGATCCAAGGCAACCACGGAAAGGTTACACCATCTATTAAGAAAATCTTCATTCATTGGTCTTAGGTTTATATAAACCCCAATGAAGATATTAGATATATTCATCAGCATTGGTCGTCTTGTGTTAGTTCATCATTGCTCGTCTTGTTGCTCACGAGTCGCTCGGCTCGTTAAGGCTAAACTCGTGCAGTAATTGGATCATCACGGTTCCTTACTAGCTATGTGATCATTTACATGATTC
Organism: Artemisia annua; assembly: GCA_014162995.1. NCBI lineage: Eukaryota > Viridiplantae > Streptophyta > Magnoliopsida > Asterales > Asteraceae > Artemisia > Artemisia annua. Next base: position 76,360 of record LBNU01005201.1, on the reverse strand, counting down.
CTCATTGGTCATTTATAGATATACGTGTTTGAGTTGTTTCATTGGCTGGCTATAAGAATCCGCCGGTTTTGCATTCTTCCTACCTTCACTTCGTGAATATGATCTTTCCCTTATCTGATCTATATTTTTATGTCTTAGTCTTTTAATAAAATGAAGGGAAATGTAAACTTGGCCTTATTAAATCAACAAAGTTACCGGTGTTCTTGTTCTTGAAGAACATATAATTAGTTTTCATGTGTCTATTTTTGTTCTTTGACACAATGTTTTGCTTCCATTGTTGCAATCAAATTTTGAATTTGCTAAGGGACGTGGATTAAATGATAAAAGTAGTCTAGTGTGTTTCTTTTAGGATGTTCAGTGGTGAAGCATACTTGTAGGTGATGTCATAAAACGAGAATTAACTACACTAAATGAGGAATTTAAAATAGTGACATACTGATATCTAAAATTCTTACGCTTGGACATAAAATATGTAAAAGATAGCAGAGATGCAGTTGGATCTATTTTCTTTTTCGGGTTACACATTAGAAGTTAGGTTATACGTAGTAACATTTATTTCAAGGTGAGGTATCAAAGAATTTTGGACAGTGATTGCTTTCAAGCAGTGTTTGTACTGGACAATCAGAGTAGGTACCGAGCCTTTTTTTGAAATGGTTTCTGTACTGCACTTCTATTACACCGCCATTTGATCTCGGTTCAATACTTGATACTTAAGTCGTATTCTATCTAGCATCGCAATTCTTTCATGTAATCTCTAAAGGGGAATTGCCTTCTTGTGGCCTCCACTTGTTTGCTTCAGTTTATCTTCTCTGTTCTCGAGTCTGTGCTATACAATTGAGTTTAAACGGGAAATTGAAGTAAAGTAACAAGAATCACCGAATTAACTTGTTGGTTGTTGGAAGCCCAGAACATGGTAAGATAATCAATAGCCTAACTACGTACCAAATTAATGGTTACTGGATATCACTTGGAATCGTGTTATCACTTTCCAAAGTAAACTATTCGACCCTAATGCCTGGGTATCACGAATATCTACTTGGGATAAGACCAAATGTTGTTATTGATTTAGGCACAAATCAATAACCCTTTGTGTTTTAGTGTTTATGTTTTCTGCTGTATCTTTCATGCATTATTTGATTTCCTATTTATAGGAAGATAATCATGGCTAGTCAAATGGAATTATGAGAATTAATCGGCTCATTAATCTCCACATAATTGCCCCCATTATGGCCAAAGATAGTGGTTACATGACCAATTAAACGTGGTCATAAGTATTGGTATAACTGTCATTTGAATAGGTCAAATCAGTTACATAGCAGTACTTTGACTAGTAGAGCAGTACTTTAACTAGCACATCAGTACTTTGACAAGCACAACAGTAGTTTGATAAGCACAGCAGTACTTTGACAAGCACAGCAGTACTTTGACTAAGTACTGTTGTATATCATCTCTACTAACCACTATTGAGTCAGGGTAATCAGGGACTTGATGGGTGTACACTCCGTACCTCGAAACTCATCTCCAAGTATGATTTGATCCCTCAAGTGCACTAAATTTTCCAACAATCCTCCCCAAATTTAGTTCACTTCCTTTGCATGAAATTCAAACATTAAACAAACATATGCATAAACGAAAATATCCTGAGGATTGAATTTCCATCTTAGTACATTACACGTTCAAATATTCGAGAATCAGGGTGTTCTAAGAATTGAACCCTTCAACCCATTTGAATACCTGAAGATAAAATACACATACATTTCCAAACACTTAAACACTCCTGACACTTATAAAAGCCATGTGTCCATATCCAATTCATAAATGTTGTAAAAGCTAAAAGTCCATAGCTTCCTGAAGCGGCAAAACTTCAACATTTTCATAGGTGGTTCCTCTTTATTCATGCTCATGCTTAGCACTTTTTCAAAGAAATTAATCATTGAGAAGTAAAGACTTCATCCTTCTTTTCAGCAGGTTCTGAGCACAACCTTGGGATGCTTGTAAAACATGTGCTCCAGTACACTGAATGTTCAGCTTTCCACATTGAACTCAACTCCCAAGTTTCCTTAGGAGGGAGTTGGGTGTCTTAGCATTCAGTTACTAAGTTGGACTTTAAACCTATCCCTTTAGCAGACTTTAAAACCAAGTCTCTAGCCAATCCCTTCGTCAAGTGATCAGCTAAGTTCTGTTGAGATCTAACAAACTCTATAGATATCACCCCATTCATGATGAGCTCACGAATTATGCTATGCCTGACACCTAAGTGTCTAGATTTCCCATTGTACATCTGGCTATAAGCCTTTGCCAATGTAGCAGCACTATCACACCGGATAGAAATAGGTGCTATAGGTTTAGGCCACAATGGAATCTCAAGAAGCAAGTTTTTCAACCATTCAGCCTCTTTACCAGCAGCAGCTAAAGCCACAAATTCTAATTCCATTGTTGAACTGGTGATGCAAGTTTGCTTCTTGGATGCCCAAGAAATTGCACCTCCACCAAGTAGGAATACCCAGCCACTGGTAGACGAATTGTCTTCAGTGTTACTGATCCAACTTGCATCAGTGTAACCTTCCAACACTGATGGATAACCAGTATATGAGAGACTATAATCCATAGTTCTCTTCAAATACTTCAGTACCCTCTGAATTGCTTGCCAGTGTTGAGCACTAGGATTACTAGTATACCTGCTCAATTTTCCCACTGCAAAAGCAATATCAGGCCTTGTACAAGTCATGGCATACATCAGGCAGCCAATTACCCTAGAATACTCAAGTTGAGATACAGCTTTGCCAGTATTAGGCATCAGCTTCTCAGTTGTATCCATAGGAGTACTCACTGGAGTACAATCAAAGCAATTAAATTTCTTCAGTACCTTCTCAATGTAATGAGACTGAGAAATTGATATACCATTGCTTTCATGTTTAATCCTTATACCAAGGATAACATCAGCCTCCCCCATGTCCTTCATGGAGAACCTTGATGACAAAAATTCCTTTGTCAGGTCAACTTGATTTTGGTCAGTTCCAAAGATCAACATGTCATCAACATATAGGCAAATGATGACTCCTTTACCAGATTCATCAAATTTGCTATATACACATTTGTCAGCTTGGTTAAGAACATAACCACTAGACAAAACCACTTCATCAAACTTTTGATGCCATTGTTTAGGTGCCTGTTTCAGTCCATACAGAGATTTAATCAGTTTACACACCTTGTTTTCATTACCAGGCATGATGAAGCCCTGAGGTTGGTTCATGTAAACCTCCTCATCCAATTCACCATTCAAGAAAGCTATCTTCACATCCATCTGATGTATAATCAGATTGTGGATTGATGCCAAAGTAATCAGTAATCTTATGGTACTGATACGTGCCACAAGGGCATAAGTATCAAAGTAGTCTATTCCTGACTTTTGTTTAAAGCCCTGAATGACCAGCCTTGCCTTGAACTTTTCAATAGTTCCATCTACCTTCATTTTCCTTTTGAAAATCCATTTGCAACCTAGAGGTTTGCAACCTGGTGGTAGATCAACCAACACCCAAGTTTTGTTGCCCATGATGGAATCCATCTCATCATTTATTGCTTCTTTCCAGAAAGCAACATCCTGGGACTTCATTGCTTCTTCAAATGTTTTGGGATCATCCTCAACAATGAAGCAATAGGAGTATTGGTCAGAGACCTCATCCCTTGTTCCTTCAACTAGATATAATTGAAATTCAGGTCCAAATGACTTTGGAGTCCTAACCCTGTTGCTCTTTCTGAGCTCAGGTTCAGGTTGTTGAACCACAACCTCATTAGTGACCTTCTCAGGGACCTCTGATACACCAATGTCATCCGTTCCATTTGGAATCCTGTGACTTGGTCTAGGGACTGATGAGAATCTATTCTCATCAAAGAGTGCATCCCTAGATTCAATTATTGAATTAATTGAAACATATTCATTAGGTTCAATAACATAGAACCTATAAGCCTTGGAATGCTCAGGATATCCAACAAAGATGCATTCAATGCCTCTTTCATCCAAAGTTTTCAACTTAGGATCAGGGAGTCTTACAACAGCCCTACAACCCCATACCCTGAGGTAATTCAGGTTGGGTTTCTTTTTAGTCCAGAGTTCATAAGGGGTAACATTGTTCCTTTTATTAGGAACCCTATTTAGTAAATAGCAAGCTGTTAACATAGCTTCACCCCAGAACCCTTGACTCAGTCCTGAATAGGACAACATGGAGTTAACCATCTCCTTCAGTACCCTGTTTTTCCTTTCAGAAATACCATTTTGCTGAGGAGTATAGGGGGCAGTCGTTTCATGGATTATACCAACAGACTGAAAATACAAAGGATCCATGTATTCACCTCCCCTATCAGTCCTGTATCTTTTGATCAAGGACCCAAGTTGCAATTCAACTTCAGTTTTAAATACTTTTTATTTATCTAATGCTTCATCTTTGGTATGTAACAGATAGACATAACAAAACCTAGAAGCATCATCAATAAATGTCACAAAGTATTTGTTGTTCCCCAAAGAGGGAGTGGCATGCAAATCACACAGGTCACTGTGTATAAGCTCCAAGAGCTCAGTCTCACATTTTACACCCTGAAAAGGTTTCTTAGTGATTTTGGTCAACATGCAAGTTTTACACTTTTCAGTGTCCATGTCAAAAGCTGGGATTAACCCATCCTTAGACATATCTTGCATCCTTTTATAATGTACATGGCCAAGTCTTGCATG
>LBNU01005201.1:3232-52170 GCA_014162995.1 Artemisia annua | reverse complement strand
GGAGCCTTGGAAGTCTTGTGCGGCTGTTGAGATGAAGATGGTCCTTTTGATTTCTTTGACTTCTTGCTTTTAGGATCAGAATCAGGATCATCATCTTTCCTTGGTCGTTTGTGTTTGCCAGCTGCTTCCTTGCAAGATTCTTTCGAGGCAATTGTTTGAAGTGCCTCGAACATTGTTGATTCTTCAGGAGTTTTGTCTTCCTTGTTTCTTAGTTTTGCAGCTAACAGGGCTTGAAGTTGTCCAGTTGAGAGTTCATCTGGAGATGGAGGAGCCCTGTTGGTGCGAAGGTAGAAAGGAGTAGACTCAAGCATACGCTCGATGCTGTGCTTGATCCTGGTGTTCAGCTTTGTACGAATCGGCTCTATAAGTTCAGACACAGCTGGTTTAGCAATTGCAACAAGATTATCATGAAGATATTCGGTGGTGTAGTCCTTGATCATCCCACTCATGTCGGCATACATAAGCTTGTCGACAAGTGCATTTGCTTCCTGGAGATCTTTGACTTGTGAAGTCAATGTTTTGACCTGTTTGGAGAGCAGTTGGACTTGGTCATTAAGGTCTCCAGCTTGATGTTGTGTCTCCTTCCTTTTCTTCCTTGCCAAATCAAAAGCTTTCTTGATACGTTTTGATGCTGTCAAAGATGCTTTGCCTCCCTTCCGTTTCTTGATTGATTTGCGTTTGAATGTTTTCTTTGTTGGTGGTGGTGAAGAGTGATGTGATGATGATGATGAAGATGATTCATGCTCAGGTTCTGATGGAGGAGGTGAGGGATCCCTTGGAGGTGTTTCGGTTGAAATCGGGGGATTCTGTGAAGATGAGTGCGGAGGAGTGTTAATGAGTTGATTAGTGTCAAAGAGTTCTTCGTCTTGATCGAGTCCACGAAGCAATCTATCCGTTTCCTCTTTAGCTTTCCTCTTGATTTCCTCATCTCTCTGAACTTGAGTAACGAATTCAGGTGTGATGTACTCAGTCTGCTCTTGCTCAGCATCTTCCTCTGTAGCTTCTTCCATGATGGTGTTCCCTTCAGGGTCATGTCGTTCAGTTTCGGTCTGAGGAACTACAGTGCTACTAGAGCCAGCCTCATGTCCTTGAAGATTAATCGGTGTTTGATGAGGTTGTGGATGTTGGAGATTAAGTAGTGCAGCTGCCCTGAATTCTTTCTCTTCCTGCTTCTTTTCAGCCCTGGTGTCGACAACGATACTCTTGAGTTTTCGTTTGTCAACCAGTGGCACTGCAGGTGGTTCATCTTCTGTTTCTTCATCACGAATAGCACCACTCGGTTCATTTATGGTGATACCCGTACCTCTTCTTTGTTCTTGCTCGGCAGTTTCCTTGCTTATTTGTTTTGTCAGTTCAAGCCCCGGAAATTCCTCTTCTTCATCTTCTTTGTCATCCTGAGCCTTTGACCTTCTTTCATAATCTTCTTCGTCATCTGATTCAGAGCCGAACTCAGAGTCGGTTTCCGTTTCAGATGATGAAGCTGACGGTTCATCTTGTGGAATCTGCTTTGGAGCAGTTTTCCTTCTTGGTCTAGTGGGTGGCTTTTGGGCAGTCTTATATTGTTGGGAAGTTGTGGTGCTGCTAGTGCTTCCAGACTTGCCACCCCTCCTGCTTCGGGTTTGAACAATTGAAGCTGGTTCTTCTTCTTTCTCAGTGTAACCAACTCTGCCAGCTTTGAATGCTTTGTCATAAATCTTGTAGTTCTGAGTCTTTCTGATTTCATCATCTAAGAAATGGTCTGGGATTCTCATTCCTTTTGTCCTTGGAACGAATCTGATGGATTTGACGAAGGAAATCCTGGGATCTTTGTTGAATATGTCCTTTGGTCAGTCCTGTCGTGCATCCTCTTGATATAGTCAGGGGTTTTCTCACAGAAGTATTCGATGAGCAATTTTGTAAACCTAATGAACGGAATCACGGTCCTGTCACGGTCAGTCTGAATGTGATGGATCATGTCGCTCATTATGGGTGCAGCAAAGTCAATAGGTTTCATGGTCATCATTCCCCAGAATACTTGCATGTGCTCTAATCTTGGATGCTCATGACCACTCTTTCTTCCAGCAATAGATCTGACAATCAACATGTAGAAAGTTCTCCATGGTTGAGATAGATATTTGACGTTGAATTTTGAAAGTCTTGTGAGTGATTCATTATCAGGAATGTCGTATCCTAGATCGATGAAATAATCAAGGATTTCAAGTTCGGTCAGCATGGGATGAAATTATTTGGGAGTTGGTAACATAAGAACAGTTCGAAGAACATCCAGGTTCACTGTGTATTTTGGTCGATCCAGCTCGACAGTAAATGATTTGTCGTCCAAGTTAGCCTTAGCAGTGTACCAGAACTGATGAATGTAGAAAGTCGGCACTGATGTAGACTTTGTAAGCATGGGTTTGCAAGGATGAGCCAGTAGTATGTCCTTGACAATCTTGCATGTGTCTTCTGGAATACTGAGTTTGTTGAAGTCAATGCGAAAAGATCTCGAAAGTCACACGAACCCTAAATTATCTAGAACCTTTTTAACGAGAAAACATGTGGAAATACCAATGCATCACATCAATTAACACTTGTAGGAACACGTTAAGGCAGTTTAATTAGACTTAATAACACAAAACTGAAAAGCCCTAATTACAACGAAGAACCCTATTTATCTAGATCTTGCAAACGAGATGAATAGAGCAATTATATGGCACAAACATGTTTCAAATACTTAAACAAACATATCCCACCAAAAAATATTCAAGAAAACAACACTTAATCTCAAAAACCCAATTCGACATAAACCCTAGTGTTCGAAATCAATCCTAATGTGATAACTGTTATGATTACGAGTTAAGGTCATGATTAGATTACGTTTAATACCAAAAGCCCTATGATTTCATAACCTAAAACAAGTTATCCACGTACAAATTATAATTTCGAAAACCCTAGAACTACAAATCACAATTGCGTGAAATCTAGCCATTAAAAATTCAATTGGTTAAAAACCATTCGTTAAAATAGGCCAAAGATCATTTAGAAACTTACGGTTTGAAGATTTGTAGCACGGATTTGCGTGAGTGATTTTAGCCGTGAGTTTTTAGAAAGGGGGTGTTTGGTTTGTATTGAATTTTTGTGAAGAAAAAAAACGGGGGGGGGGTGTTTGTTTTTGTGATATTTTTGAAACTTTTTGACTTTTTGGCAAATTTGATCCCTAGACTTCATAACAATCATAAATAAGGTCCTAAGCTTAAGTATTTAACGGTTTAATGCGATGACCATTATTGGTAAAGACATTCTAGGCTAAAAGAAGTGAAAAAAATAAAAGAAATGATACGAGAGATAACTTTTGACTTGTGCACAACAGGCAGACATGGCAACGTATTCAGCTTATGTAGACGAAAGTGAGGTGCAATCCTGCTTCTTTGATTGCCAAGACACGAGTTTATCTCCAAGAAACTGCAAACCACCAGAAGTACTTTTGCGTGTATCCATACACCTGCATGATCAGCGTCTGAAAAAGCTATTAGTTCAAAACCGGAATCCTTCGGATACCAGATCCCCAAGTTAATGGTTCCCTTTACATATCGAAGGATTCTCTTAGCCTCATTGAGGTGACGTTCAATAGGACTGGACTGATATCGAGAGCACATAAATACAACAAATACAATATCCGGTCTACTAGCGGTGAGATACATCAGTGACCCAATAATACTTCGGTACTTTGTGGGGTCAACTGGTTTCCCATTTGGATCCGCATCTAACTTAGTTGTGTTAGCCATAGGAGTATTGTAAGTATCACAACTGGTCATTCCATGTTTATTAATTATCTCAAGAGCATATTTGGACTGATTTAGGAAAATTCCACGGGGTGATTGATGAACTTGTAGCCCTAAGAAGAACGTAAGTTCACCCATCATTGACATTTCAAAATCTTGTTTCATTAATCTGGCAAAAGCGTTTGAGTACTTTTTGTTTGTAGAGCCAACAATAATGTCATCGACATATATTTGCACAATTAAAACATCTTCCCCGTGTTTTTGAATAAACAAAGTTGGATCTAGTAAACCTTTAGTGAAAGAATTAGCAAGCAAGAAAGCAGTAAGTTTATCATACCACGCCCTTGGGGCTTGTTTGAGACCATAGAGAGCCTTCTTAAGTCGGTAGACATGATTTGGGTGCTCTGGGTCGACAAATCCCTCTGGCTGACTAACGTATACCTCCTCACGTAGTTGACCGTTCAGAAATGCAGTTTTCACATCCATTTGATAAACGACCATGTTTTTGTAAGCAGCGTATGCTAAAAATATTCGAACAACTTCGAGTCTAGCCACTGGTGCGAAAGATTCCTCAAAGTTAATTCCTTCCTCCTGATTATATCCTTTAGCTACCAAACGTGATTTGTTACAAATAACGTTGCCTTCTGCATCCAACTTGTTTTTCCAAATCCATTTTAGCCCAATGACATAAAATTCATCCGGTTGTTCAACTAATTCCCAAACTTCAAGACGTTTGAATTGGTTGAATTCCTCTTGCATTGATTCAATCCAGTTGTCGTAAGTGAGAGCTTCTTTAATATTTTTAGGTTCTTCATGACAAACGGTTAGAGCATAAATGCAATGTTCGGCATCGGAGTGAAGTTTTTGTCTAGTCATAACTGGAGCTGTTGGATGACCACTAATGTTGACAATTGGATGGTCACGAGTCCAATGATGTGTTGAAGGGTGAGGGTTATGAAACTGCTGCATATTAGTTGGTTCCAAGTTGCGTGTTGATGACTCAGCAATATCTGAAAGGTTCGGAGTCGGAGCAAACGGATTAAAGAACGCATTTGGATCATAATTTGCAGGTTCGGGTACTTGTGGTTGGTTCAGATCTTCAGTTGGGTTGTCGGTGTTGGAAGCGGTTTGTTCTTCTATTGTTGGTGACTCAGTCGAGGGTGCATCAGGTGTTACTATTGTTGTTGTAGTAACCGTTGTATCAGGTACCTGAATATTATCAGGTTGAGCAGCGGAACTAGTGGATACATCTGGTGCACGTGTTTCAAATGAATCATCGAACAAAGGAGAAAAAAATGTTTCCAATTCTCGACGAGTTAGTGACAACGGTTCAGCTGAAGAATCTGGAAAGTTTAGACGGTTGGTTGCGGGTCCTAAGCTGTTTTGCTCAGAAGCCATTTCTGTGAGCTCATCGAAATTAGCATGAATAGTCTCCTGAATCTCTCTAGTACGACGGTTGTAGATTCGAAATCCTTTTGAGTTTTCACAATATCCAATGAAGATACCGACGTCAGCCTTTGCTTTAAGTTTTCCAAAATCATCACGATCATTATTTGGATAGCATAGGGAACCAAATACACGAAAGTGTTGTATGTTAGGCTTTCGTTTGTGAACAATTTCATACGGTGAGACTTTGTGTAATTTACTCTTTCATTTTCATTATCAATAAAACACATAGTATTTCCCTTCTCTCTCTACTTTCTCTCACTAACCATGGAGGTCATCTTCTTCCATGTTACCCGACCTCCCGAGTCTACAAATCAACATAAACTACGATCCTCAACACGTTTTTAATCCAAGATTCTTGTACAACTAACCTTAAAATGATGAAATCTTAAAGAAAGTTGCAAACTTTAACCACTTTTCAAAAATTTGAAAAATTTCGAAAAATGGTACAAAAGTACGAATCTAAAATTTTTGATAAATTTTGAAACTTTGTTGGTTGTTTGAGTTTGTAACACAAGTTTTGATGAAAAAGATGTGATAAAAACACGAAACAAACAAGAAAGTAACAAACTTTAGCAAAAATAATGAGTAAAAAATGTTTATGGTTCGTTGGTTACAAAAAACAAAGATACACCTTCTTCTAGCGATTGATACCACTTGTTAGGTCACTATATTGTAAACACAAGTATTGATTTGATAGAAATAAGATGAGAAATAGAGTTTGGTTGATTAGATCAAATATGAAGAATAAAAGTGCAAGAGTTTCTTTATGTAAATGAAATAGCCAACAAGAAATAGGATTACATAGATGTCCTATTTATAGGTAAGGAGCTAGGGCAACACTTCCCTATTCCTTCCTTTCTTAAACGTGTGGGCTTAAGGCCCATTGGACGTGTAATGGACTTTACACGTTTACATGATAAGTTAAGTATTCTAGCAACCTATTACAAATACTGAAATAACCGAGACTTGATTAAATGTTGATAAACTTAGGTCCTAACAGGTACGTTAAGTCTAACTTCTTTGATCATCTCAACAAACTTCTTATAACGCTCTTACATTCTTTCTTTTCTAAGGCTTTGTGTATATAGAATTTTTGGTGTGTATGGTTTAACGGCTTGAATGGTTTTTTCTTTGGTGGTTGTTTTTGGAGTGTTTTCCTTTTCTGCTTCATCTTCATCTTCACTATCATCATGGATGATGGTGGTTTGGTTTGGGTTTTGGGGTGGATCATAAGAAAGACCACTTCTCATGAATACAGCATTGATATGCTCATTTCTAGTTGGTGGTGGACGATAAGCTTTATCGTTTGATCCAGATGCTGTTGGTTTAGGATTGGATTGGGTATTACTTGGTAATGCACCAGGTGGTCGGGAAGAAAATTGATCAGAAAGTCTACCGAATTTGTGTTCAAGATCTTGAATAGAAGCTTGATGATTTTTCTGACCTTGCTCAACTTTGGTTTTGAGATTGAAGAATTGAGTTTTGACAAACTCATTGGTTGATTTTGAGCGGTCACGAATTCTCGCATCATTTTTTCGAAATCGGCTTCTTCTGGTTTTTTGTCAGAGTTAGGTGGAGTTGGGTTGTCTGCTCGAGGTTGAGAATCACGGTTGTTATCCCTTTGTTGGCGGTCTTGCCAATTTTCAGAATTTCTTCCGTAATAATTACCACGATAACCGCCTCCACGGTATTCTCCTTGGACATAATTGGCTTCTCCTTCTTTGGGTCCATTCATTGGTTGATCGTTACACTTGGATGACGTGTGATTTCCTCCACAGTTATTGCAACCTTCTCGCATTCTTTCATTTCTCCTTTGATATCTTTGTATTGCGAGTCGATTTTGGAAGTTAAGGCTTCCATTTTCTCCATAAGTTTAGAGGAATCGGAACTTTCGGCGAAAGCAACGGTTTTTCGTAAGGGTTTGGTTTTGGAATCTTTTGACCAATCGAGTTTAAGGAGTACTCGGTCTTCGAGTAGTTGATGTGCCTCGTTAGGGGTCTTATAAAGAAAAATTCCTCCGACATCAAGAATTCCTTGAGATGCTTCATCAAGTCCATGGTAGAAGATCTGGATAATGGTTCCTCGTCATAAACCATGTCTATGACAACTACGAAGCAAATCTTTCATATGAAGCCAAGCTTCGACAAGAGATTCATTGGGGTTTTGTGTGAAAGCACGAATTTCTCCCATGAGTCGATCATACATGGCACGTGGAAAGAATCGGCTTACAAAAGCTTGCCTCATCTCCTCCCAATTATTGATAATTCCTGGGGTTAATTCGTTATACCACACTTTGGCATCTCCGGTGAGTGATGATGGGAAAAGTTTGAGTTTAATGGCATTGACATCGGTGTTGCCATATTGGAACATGCCGCAAATTTCCATGAATTCGGCAATGTGTTTATGCGGATCGGCCCGCGAACGGCCATCGAATTTGCGGTCCTTGATCATAGAGAGATGGTGTCCCTTCACGGTGAAGTTGTCACTAAGGTCTACCGCAACAATAGCAGCTCCAGGAATGGGTGCTACGGCTCGATTTGCGGCCCACATGGGTTGATCGTCAGCCATAGGAAATGGTTGATCGGTGAATGGGTTATAAACAACTAAAGCTTCAAAAAGGTTATCAAACGGTAGATTTGGTACTCTTGGTACACGTTAGGTTGGTGGAACAAAAGGTGTTCTTGTTCTTGGTCTATGAATCAAACTTTCGGGATTAGAAATAGGTGAAATTGGGTCTATACCGGTTGAACGAGTGTTCATACAACTGCCAAGTGAATCTAGGCAACTTTTAAACACACGAGAGAAAAATGAAATCAGTTTTTAAAGGTCAAAAAGTTCAACCGAATCGGTTGCGAATGCTGGCCGATCGGTTGGATGAAGTATTTAATCTGTCCGATCGGTTGGGCAGCTCGGTAAATTTTTGTTTTTGTTTTTGTTTTTTTTGTTTTGTTTGTTTGTTTTTTTAGAAAACGAACAAAGAAATGGAACTTTAAAACTTACAGAAACACAATCAAAGTCCCCGGCAGCGGCGCCAAAAACTTGATGTGCTACGGTGTGTACAAGTTTTAAATTTGTAAAGGTGAGATACCGAATCTAAGAATAACACATACGAGCAAGTGAACTCGTCCGTTATAGAAAGATTATGTTGGTAAGTCGGGATCGTTCGCAGGGATTTGTGAGTGATTCTAAATGTAAGTCTAAAAAGTAAATCTTAAACGCAAGCAATAATGATTAATAAGATAATTCAAATGATTAAAACTACACTTGCTTAGACTAGTTTACTAATATTGATAAGCATGATTGTAATAATTTTCATTAACATGTTGGTTACGATAATTAGATGGTGTTCTAATCTATTGTTCTTACAAGTTAAACCTTCGTCAAGATTTTAGTTCATAAAAACAAGCATTAAGTTTAACCAATCAATTCAAGATCAATTCAAAGTTCATAAGGTTGGGTTAACAATCTTAAACACAAAAATAATATTTTGTTTTATCAAATACTCTTAAGAAATGGTCAATACAAAAGGTAACCAATCATAGACAAAAGGTTACAATTGATTGTAAACTACTACACTTCCGACCAAATAGTTAGCTTCCAATCAATCCGATTTGATAGACAAAAAGTATTCTTATTACAATTACACTCTAGTTCCTTTGTTTAGTTAAGAATAATTTAGATGGAAAACAATCATTCATACACAAATGATTATAACTAGTTGAAGAACAATTAATCTTTCGATCTAACAAATTACTATCAACTAGTTAACCTTGATTGAACAAATGTCACTATGAAACTTAAGTAGAATTGGGTTTTAGAATTTACTTGAAATTGAATTAAAACATGTTATCATAATCATAAACTAATCACTAAGTAGTAAACATCATCTAAGCAAATGCACAAAGTTAATAGCCACTCATAGCAAACATGAACATAAACTCAGAATATTTAGCATTAGAAACCATAATTAAAGTCTTACAATGTTTGGAATATGATTACCAATGAGTAGGTAATGATTCCCTAAGTGTTGGTGTTGACTTCTTGAGAGTTTGACTTTCGAATGTTGACTTTTTGGGCCTCCAAAGTTTCCTGGACTTCTATGGACGAATTTGAGAGCTTGAGACTAGTAGAGAACTATTTGATGATTGATTAGTAGTTGTATGTTGAATTGTGTGTGTACAAATGATTGTAAGAGCTCTATTTATACTACTTCTCAAGCCTAGGATCATAAATGCTGCAACTTGGCCTCTAAGGTGAATAGAAGGACCTAGAATGCCCAAAAGAAGAGCCTAGAATCGAGCTGAAACGAAGTCTAAAAACAGGTACGAGAGCTCCATCCGATCGGTTGTGAATCCAACCAATCGGTTGGACTTATGGCACTTTCCATCCGAATCGGTTGCGGGAGGCAACCGATCGGATGGATGAGTTCTGTGAACACATCTTTGATCTTTTGCTCTCCGGCTTATATCTTTCTCGTAGCTCTTTATACTTTGACCAAACTTGATTATTTCTTATATAGGAACTTTGGAATGATGAAAACTTGGATTCCTTTTCACGAATTGCTTGAACGGAATAGATCTTGGCTTGAAAATCGTGATTTCTTCTTTTCTGTAATAATCCTTCACTTTTTCTCCCTTTTACTTATACTTGGTTATATATACTTTGCAAACATACTTTGATACGATTAAGTGACAAAAGCATATAAAAATAACCAAATATCATATATAAAAGTACAAATAACGCTACTAAAAACATGCACAATTTGAGCGTTATCAATATGTCCACACCATTGATTACTAGTAACACCATTGATTATGAAGTGAGCAGTTTTTGTTTTATGTGTTTATTTGTTTATGTTTTCGATACGCGTTGAACTTATATTGAAAATCTTAAAATTGATAAGGCATTCAAGATGATGACTGGAACATGCTATAATATTGAGAATACCCGTTAGGGTTGCATGTGCTTTTCATTATAATATATAGAGGTACATGTTACATATAAGTCCCTATGCTATATATCAATATATAAAACAGATAAATTCATATCGCTTTATATGGTTGTGGCTCCTTTAATCATCTAGATGATTGTTTTCGTTAAGGTGGCTTTTATAAGGTGAAGACACGAAGACACCGTTAAACATCGCCATAATCATAAAAATTAGTAATCATCTTGAATCACACACTAATTAACAACCACGACTTAAAAATACAACAACATCCCGCCAGCACGAATTAATAGCATTATTTTGGTTTGCTATTTGCAATTTGGTGAATGCATGTTTTCAATAAAGTTGTTATATCTGTATGGCAACATATATTTTGTAACGATTATATAGTTATTTAATATTATTTTAATTTGTAATATCATATATTTATCCTTTCAGAAAAAAAAAAAAAAAAAAAAAAAAAAAAAAAAAAAAAAAAAAAAAAAAAAAAAAAAAAAAAAAAAAAAAAAAAAAAAAAAAAAAAAAAAAAACCAACAACATATTGAGTACATAATCGAATTATAGGTAAAAAGTTAGTCGATCTAGAAGGAACATCATCTTCAGGAGTTTTTGTTAATCTTTTGCTTCACATTCTCTTATTCCGTTTCACAGGAAGAAAATGATACCCTTCCAACTTAAACTGGGTTTTGATTATCGACACTAAATTAAGAACTATGGACGATTACGATTTCAGTTGCATAAATAGTGTAATCGTGGGACGATTATAGGAAATTATATATTAAATTCTCTTTAAGAAATCAATATCTTTAACAATTTCATCCCGTTTGTCTTCCTTTTAGGGTAAAAAGGTTACAATGAATATTTAGAGCGTTTTCATGGTTTGAGAACCACTCCACCCAATTACAAAAATCTTTTCTACCACCTATTTGAAATCCAATTAAGGGGCATTTGTTATATTAGTTTAGGATTAAGATTTGATTTTGGTTTTAAAATTTGTAGTTTGGTTGAGGGTTTTGAAATTCAAATAGTGCAAACGGCCTCATAAAACCTAAATATGAAGTATGGTGGGTTTTCTTTTACATACACTATTTTAATAATATATCTATCACACATACACACATGACACATGCTTGCACTTTTACATCATTTAGAATCATATTTTTATCAGTGGCGGACTTAGGACCAAACCTAAGGTGGTTCCCATTTTTTAGTCAAGGTGGTAAATCACCCGAGTCGATCGGATTACAAAATGAGTCGAGTCGGGTCGGTACAATATAACACCTATAACTACAACAATAAAATCATGATAGGTGTATAACAAAGAGAATAACTTTTTACTCTTGTGTGGACAATCTTATTTTTAAAGCTTGAAAGTCAAAATAAAATGTCTAAAGTATAAATTCGATAGCTAAAAACTATTGGGTCACCCGACTTGGCCATATATTATAATTTGTGGAAGTCTAATGATACCGGTCACCATAATACTTGCGAGGTAGTTTGAAAAGTTCGACTTATCTTAAGGGGTAACTCTCCACATGTAAAAGTTAAAAAATATTTTTTGGCAACAATTGAATTGTATAAACCGTAAACTTGTTAGACATTACATGATTAAAAATTAGAAAATAATAAAATCTCCAAAAAGAAATACAAAAGGATATTAAAAAAAAAGAAAAAGAATACACAATAGAGTGAATAGAGTATATCCTAAGCCCACGTGCTACACTCCAAACCACACATATACATCACTAGAAACAAAAACAAAAGTACTCTTCATCTTCTTTAACTCACTCCTGCAACAATTTCCGGCGGGTTCTTCAGCTATATATTTTAATTCTTTCGTTTTCTTTGTTTCTTTCTCTGAAACGATCCAAGGTGGTTCCCCGTTAGTTTCTAAGGTGGGTCCCAAAATTATCCACTATATTGCTTCTAAAAAAATTTGATGTCCAAGGTGGTTCCCGGGCACCACCTAGTTATGTCGTAGGTCCGCCTCTGATTTTTATTGCGCCGTTTGTTATGCATGGAAGATAATCCCTCTTCTATTTTGCCAAAGCACCCAAATACTGGATTGAACCACACCATCAAAGAGGGGGGAGTGAGAGCAGGAGGGATGTTTGCTGAATCCGCCACATTAATTAATAATTACTTCTGAACGGTTGGGATAATGTAAGCTTTGGATGTTCCACCACTAAAGCAAATAATTCTAATTAATTTTTTATTTCAATTTTTTGGAAATTCCACATGCTGTAACTAGTTATAATACCCGTGCACGCACGGGGTTTTCTCAGAAAAAATTAATTATATAGTATTATCGTTTAAAAACAGAAAATCTTATGTATATTTTAAAAAGTTAGAGTATCAACATGTGCGAAAGTAAGAAAAATAGTTAGCAGAAATTGTAAATATAACCGTGGCATCGACCTTGTATTTGATTCTTGAGCGTGTCTACTTATAATGTATTGGGTCAAAGGTTTTTTGATTACATGGGTTTACACATAAATCAAATTTATTTTCAATTTTTTGTTTACTATATGGATATATAAGAATTTAACCGTGAAAATAAAGATATAAGTACAACTAATAAGTATGCATGAGTTTTCCATTATGTATAATATCATTTAATATTTTGTAAAATTTTATTGGATGAAAGATTTTACTTTATTTAGCTGACATAGATGTTAATGTTGAGGTTGATGTTGTTGTTTAACTTTAACTATTGATATCATGTTGTACAAAATGTGCGAGTTTAATAATACATAAAGAGCGTTGATGTAGTTAAAATATACTTCGTAAAGGTTTTTAAAAATGTTTTTCCGGATATCCGTATATAAACTTTAAATGATAATTACATGAGTCGATATAAGTAAAATCGCGTATATTTATTTTCATATCACAGTAACTCGTACTTACCATTTGATATTTATATTGCTGTTAATAATAATTTAACTGTATTTAATATTCAAACCCGTGTACGTATAGATTAAACTTTTAAATAGGATGACATGAGTTCTTATTTATATTTAACGTACATAGTAAAAAGATATTTTAATAGATGAAAGTTTAAAATTAATATTTATTTTAAAAGTATTTAAAGTATATTAAAACTAATTCGTACATTTATAAAATTTTGTAAGTTTAATGGAAGGAAGTTCAAACCAATACTAATATTTATGTAATTGTAAACAAAGTTCATATTATAAAGTGTAAGGGGTTATTTGTCTATTATCTAAAGTTATCAAAAAACATGGAAATTTTTAATTTTACACTTAACTCCATATAATATATTTTAATTTAAAATTCACAACTAATGTTTTATTAATTACCTCCTCTTTTCATTAAGTTTTTATTTTCATAAATTTGACACCTATATTTTTATGTGTTTTTTTCCTTGATTAAATTCTCCACCAAATTTAATAAAATTTGACCAAAATCAATTCAATTTTGACTTTTTATTGGCCAATCATATTGCTCGATTTCGCCTATGTGTCAAAATCGAGCATTTCTATTGGTCCAATTTTTTTTCCACTAAGATTGTTTTGTCAAAAAAACTCTGAAATGATGTAATTCTTTTATTATATAAAAGATATACGGGATAATAGAGAAGTTGGAATATAAAATGACACGATTTAAAATATGATTACTTAAATGAGTTGAATGATATCTTCAGAAACCTTACTTTGTGAGTTTATTTATATAAATTAAGAACTAAAGTACTACGTATTATATTTGAGTTAATAGCAAATATACGTGCACCTTTAATTCACTTAGTTGAATTTAATCGATATGTTTAAAGCTTGCACGTCTAATTATTTGACTTTTTTGTTTAAACAATTAAACATGATTTATTGATCATGCCGCATTGCCACCTCACATGCATTATTATCTTATGATAGTATACTGTATATATATAGATAAAGTCAGTCTGAGTAGATTAATAAGTTAAGTATACTTAGATTATTGAGTAACTATAAGAGAACAGGGTGCATTTGTCTTAAGCCAAATGCACAAAGTGATGCTAAGTCATGTCACATTATCAATTGAGAAAGGAAAAGTATATTTTATCTTTTTTGCCAAAAAAAAAAAAAAAAAAGATGTTATCATTTTCTATTTTCACTTCTCTTATCAATCAAACAACAAAAACCCTCTCTCTAGTCACTCAAGCTAAAATCCACATTTGAGACCCACCACACTAACTAAAACACAAACTCAACACAAAATCAAATTAAATAAATAAATAAATAAATAAATAAATAAATAAATAACTCAGTTTGTCGCAAACCAAATCCGTCACTTTTGTTTTGACGCAGGAGGAGCTGAGGGGTGCATGGGCTAAAGCATAAAGTGCCACGTTGGTTTCGCATGGGGTTGGTGCCACTGCAATATTTCATAGAAACATATACGATTACAGAGTACAGAAATTAGTCGATAATGATGGCAATTGGCCTGGTTAATAGCGGGTGTCCTAGCCTCTGGAATGGCTCAAGACTAACACTATCCAAGAATGGCTCAAGACTAACATTATCGAATTAAACCAGAGTTTTTAAGGTAAGAAGTTAATATTGAGACCTAAACTTGTAACATCATTTGTGGATTCTGATTTTATTACTATTTTCGATACACATAGACATGAGTTATGAGTCTCGTATTGTGATTGGTAAAATTCAAAGTTTATTTTTCAGGATAAAGAAGGCTCGTGTGTGCCTCAATGACATTTTCTATTACTCAAACAACATTAGACTCATTCAGTAAAATCCCTCTAGCAAATAGTCAAGATACGAAGTTACAAAGAAATTTGAAATAGTACAAGCATTTTTGGTATTATTGATTGGATCCAGTCAATCCATGTGAGATTGATTTCATATCTTACTAGTGAGAACCAAAAAGTGGGATGAAATACGTAGAGGTTAATTTGAACTTGCATGAAATCAAAATAATTGACAATAGCGGTGTAAATGAGACGGACGAACATGAAAATGTCTTGTTTATATTCATTCATTTAACTTTAACCGGACAAATGAACAGACAAAATGATTAAACGGGCAAATTGTCTTGTTCATGTTTGTTTATTAATGAGGTTTTTCATGTTCGTTCACTAAGACATTACACGAGCATAGACTGACGAAGATAAATGATCACAGAAAGACAAGCATAAAATTCTCCAAAATATATATATATATATATATATATATATAACATTGTGTTTTATATGTATAGCTGGTTTATTTAAGTTTTAAACATAATAATAAAAAAATAATAATAAAAAAAAATACAATATGCGAAAATAAGCAAATAAATGAACATAAACGCGTGTTAATAATACATATTTGGACGTTTATGAACATAAATGAGCGTTCAATATTCTTTGTTTATTTTTGTTTATTTTTGTTCATTTAACTAAACAAATAAATAAATATAAACGAACTTTTTACTGAAAATTTCACGAACTATTTACCGATGGCATGATACAAAGTGCTCGTTCATTCTTATTACACATATAACTTAGCAATATTTTAATGAAACATTATTTATGAAATGAATTGAGCGATTAGAAAGGAAAAATAAAGCAAAACTGTTATTTAAACTTTACTTACTTAAAAACAAGATATTTTTCCTTGATAAATAGAAATAGAAGTATGAACATTTAAAATATGACAGCAAGAGTTTAAATTAGTGATTCATGTATCAGGGTAAGAGTCTCGAACCGGTTA
This sequence comes from Artemisia annua, assembly GCA_014162995.1. Taxonomy (NCBI): domain Eukaryota; kingdom Viridiplantae; phylum Streptophyta; class Magnoliopsida; order Asterales; family Asteraceae; genus Artemisia; species Artemisia annua. Next base: position 36,310 of record LBNU01005201.1, on the reverse strand, counting down.
TGCATGGTTGAAACTTGAAAGCTTAAATGCAATAAATTATGTCCGTGTATCGCACCCATCAGCCGTTAGCTAAATTTGCGTATCCAAAATTCTTTGAGTTTAGTAATTTGTGAAGGTTGGGATTTGGAATAAACTTTAGCATATTTACTTCATGTGTTCATTTTATTACGGAGCAACAACTTTCATCTTGATTTTAATACTATTACATATCTAAAAATTGGCACAGTTAAAAGGAGACTAGTATGGTTTGTTGAATCGGCCAAAGTGGAAAATTGGACGATAGAAGAAAGAGTATTACTTGTGAAAAAATTGAGTAAAGATAAGTACACATATTTATGCATTGTATAAGACTTACGTACATGTGCCGCATCTTGATGACATAAAAAAGGTGAAGATTTGGTTGAAATGTTAAAAATGATCAAATAAAAGGTTAAAATGGGTATAACCAAATTGATAAAAGTCAATTAATATGTGGTGGTATTAAGGAAGGAAATGATAGTTTAATAAATGACTTTTATCTAATGCCCATTGAGCATCTAATAGCAATTCTCAAATACTTGATATATTTTGTGAAAATGTTAGGATAAATCAAATAAAGAAAAGGGTAAAATGGGTATAACCACATATTCTAGAAGTCAATTAATATGAGGCAGTATTAAAAATGGAAATGATGGTTTAATAAATGATTTTTATGGTATTAAATAGGGCTGAGCACCGAAGGTTTAAAACTGAACCAGACCGACGAAACCGATCGAACCGACAAAAACCGAACCGGACCGACAGCCCGTCAATTCGGTTTTAGTTTCAGGTTTTACATGATTTCGGTTTTGGGTCGGGTCGGTTCGGTCCGCTTCAGTTTCGGTTCGCATTTTTCACGGTTTTCGGTCCTCGGTTTTCTCGGTTCGGGTCGAGTCGGGTCGGTTTATGACCGATGCTCAACCCTAATATTAAAAGTTTATCTAATGCCCATTGGGCACCTACTAGCAATTCTTACAGAAATATGAACATTTGAAATAAGGATTTGCTAACGGGTGCCCACTGGGCACCTTATTAAATGCATATATGGTAAGTTTGAGTGCATTAAATTAAAAATTATATTTAATTATGGTAAACTATATTTAATTAAGGTTTATTAAATGCATTTTTTATTATAAAAAGAAAATTTTAGTGTAGTAATTAAAAATTAAATGCATCTTTTTACATCTTATTAGGTGCCCAGTAGGCACGCGTTAGCACATCTCTTTAAAATATAACAGAAATAGTTTTAAATTAGTGATTCATGTATCCGTGTAAGAATCTCGAACCGGTTATGGTTGAAACTTGAAAGCTTGAATGCAAAAATTTTGGTCCCTGTATTGCACCCGTTAGCCGTTAGCTAATAAATTTGCATATGCAAAATTCCTTGTGAGATAAGGAATCGTGACGGGCTCTATGAACATGAAACTTTTATTCAAAAATAGAAAAATGGAGGGGAATTGTCCATTCTCTATTACATAGTTGACTTTGACTAATTCTACGATATTATGTTGTATCTTGTTCTATATGAGATCTTCTTGCATTATTATTCTTTTACAAAAAATTGAAACATAAAATTTATATTTCCCACGAGGTCCACCTTCTGTTTAATAATAGTTGTGCACATAGGAATCAAATGAGCTATTTAGAACAACCTGGTAATGTCAACTACATAAATAGTCAAACATGCCCAATTTGCACTCTACTTCAAGTAATTTTTTCTCTTAAATTAGTTTAAGCTTGGCTAAATGATTTTTTTCCCCTTTAATCAAGAATCACATATACATGATATCATTTCATAAAAAAAAAAAAAAAAAATGACAGAACCATGTTAAATAGTCCGGCGGAAACCCATCTTCAAACCTTACAATAAAATTTGAGGTAATTAAAGTTATCAGACGCAAATTTTCTTATGTTTGTTCTTTGTTGCTGAAAGTAGTATCACATAATCCTCACTAATAAAGAATTTAAGTAATAATAAGTGTAATTAATGCACCCCATCACCCCAAATGTAGCATAATAGTTCCAACATTCTTGTCTAAGAGTTTGAAATTTAAAGTTATATGGTTAAAATCGATCATGTTTTAGAATATTATGCTGTTATGCCAAATAAAAAATATTGTGTGTTGTAAGAAAGATATGATATAAGTCCATGTCTGGTGGGTTATATATATAAACGGGACAAATAAAAGTGTGAATTTAGATGGTCATCACAAGCCTAAAACATAAAATAACTCAGAATCTTCGAACTAAAACCTTATCGAGCATTTCATCAAGAGTTATCCAACGAGTTCGTATTTCTCACAACTTGAAGATGACAAGCACCAACTCTGTTGGAATCCGGCCACCAAATACCGGAAATCTCATAACCGTCCTTAGTATTGATGGAGGAGGCATTAGAGGTATCGTGCCAGGTGTCATTCTCGAGTACCTCGAGTCACAACTTCAGGTACGATTCCCATGCATTCATACAAATGTCGTAAAACTATATCATCTATACAGAAAATTTTTGTCCAGTTGTAATCAATTAACAAAAGCATAAATTCTGCCAAAAATACTCTTCAGTGAAAAAGACTAACATAAAATTAGATACACTCAAATATTTGGATCCAACTCTTTGATCATACCATTAAAACATTATTGTATGACTATTATTGAATTTATCCAATGTGAAGCCAGCTTATGAAACAATATCACATTCAATTCTAATTAACCTTGAAGTGGACGAAACAATATGTGATGATTTTGATTTCTTTTTTTATCGTTGAATCTTGAGTAGTAGTAGAAAAGAGAAGCATAAGAGGATCGACTGAACTTGTGATGATCCAACTTGGGGGTGTACTACTTTTTGTTGTACTAACCCTCTATGTATTCCATTGCTAGCTAGCTTCTTGTAATCTTGCTAGCCAGTATGTTAATTCAAATCACCATTCAAAATTAGTGGTTAAATGTCAGGAGGATCTAAGTATAACAAGTGTATACTCTTTACGATATATTTGTACGTAAGTAAATAATGAAAATAAATGATGAATTTCTAGATGCCCATGTTTTACGTCACAGACATATAATTTTGGTGGTTACTATAAAAATTTATGTCTAGTGATATTATTATTTGAGAACATATGTACGCAGGAGATGGACGGCAACAATGCAAGACTAGCAGATTACTTTGACGTAATTTCTGGAACAAGCACTGGTGGTCTTGTCTCAGTCATGCTAACGGCCCCAGACAAAAATAACAGACCATTGTATGCTGCTAAAGATATTGTTCCTTTTTATCTTGAAAACACTCCTGAGATTTTTCCACAAATAGAGTAAGATGAAACACAAGTAGTACATACCCACGTCAACGTACAATTACAATTCAACTAGATACTTGAGATGTAGTTTACATTTTACATGATTTTTTTGGTGCAATTTTAGGGGGCCATTTGCTGGACTTATGAAGCTTTCCAAGGCGATGACTGGACCAAAATACGATGGGAAGTATCTTAAAGACCTCGTGATGGGCATACTAGGAACCACAAAGTTGAGTCAGACATTAACCAACGTTGTTGTTCCTACATTTGACATAAAGACTATGCAACCTGTGATCTTTAGCTCATTTCAGGTGTGTGTTTAGCGCTAGCATACTTTTTAGCACTTTCCCTTTAATGGTATCTTAAAAAATATAACAACTTTGTTTGGAAAGGACTTCAACAAAAAATTGTATGACCAACCGTTTAGTCAATCGGTTTTGAAAAGTCATTGTTAGAAGTTATTGTTTCGAAAATTTTATCAAATCGCAATACTAGCTAGCTAGTGAAATGATGCACAAATAACTTATGAGCAAATGATAATTACTAAATTAATGTACGTTTTATTTACATATTAACTAATAATGGTAGTTTTAAGGTGCCAAGAGATCCTAGCATTGATGCACATTTATCAGACATTTGCATTGGTACATCGGCAGCACCTACATATCTCCCCGGTCATTACTTTAAAAATGGCAATCGAGAGTTCAACCTTATTGATGGTGGTGTAGCGGCGAATAACCCGGTAATTTAAACGTACTAATTGCAACTCCTTGTGTTTTTTTTTGATGAAATGCAACTCTTAAATCTAGCCGTGACGCATAATTCGATCGATTAGTATGATCAATAAATATTTTTCTTGGTGGGGTGTTTATGCATAAGATAAAACTTGGAATGCATGTTATGGTATAACTGTTAATTGATGAACTACAACCTTTTGTGTCTTTATTGGCAGACCTTGGTTGCGATAGCAGAAGTGACAAGGCAAGTTATGAAAGAAGATCCAAATTTCTTTCCGATTAAGCCTTTAGATTACGGGAGATTTCTTGTTATATCATTAGGAACGGGCACAAAGATGCAACAAGCACAATATAATGCAGAAATGGCAGCGGAATGGGGAGTGCTTGGGTGGTTATTCAATAATGGTTCCATCCCATTGATAGAAGCTTTCACGCAAGCGAGTGTTGATTTGGTTGATTTTCATAACAATGTTGTCTTTGAAGCCCTAAATTCCGTTGATAATTATCTTCGCATTCAGGTATAGTTCTCTCATCTCGGATATGCTTTGATGCTGGTGCATGTATGTCGTCATTTTTGTTTTTCTCATGATCGAAACAAATATTCCAGTCGACAAATACCTTTTTTCCCTCTCCTTTTTTCAGTTTCTATACTATGTATATACCATAAACTTATGGTCACTTTCGTTATAAATACACTATTTATTCAGTTAATATCATAGATACCTAACCTTTAAATCTTTTTGTCTACCATCATATAAAAATAGGATGATACTTTGACTGGCGACATGGCTTCGGTGGATGTAGCAACAAAACAAAATTTAGACGACCTAATGAAAGTTGGTGAAGGATTGCTGGATAGCCCGGTTTCCCGTGTGAATTCTGATACTGGTGGCGTGGAACCGGTAACCAATGGTGGAACGAATCGTGAAGCATTGAAGAGGTACGTAATCTACGCTGCAACATTAAACATGCTATTATTGATAAATATCCAGTTTATTAGGATACAACTTACTAATGTGTGTGTGTGTTTTCTGAATGTAGGTTTGCGAAACAGCTCGCGGATGAACGGAAACTAAGGGAGTCGAATTGTACGGATGGGAGAGTGCTTTAGTAAATTCTCTGTGTTTTTAAATATTATTGGAATCAAAGATAAATTGTTCTATTATGTGTTATTAATGTTATTTTCTAAATTTAATGTACTTTGTGAACTTCGACTTTGTATGTGTAATCTGTTTACTACGTAGATTATACTGGTTAAATAACTGATCTTAGTCAATATGGTAATATATCCGAAACAAGATGGACCAGCTACGAGTAAAAGTAATTGTTAACGTTAGAAACTAATTTTGCGAAAAACTAGTTTAATGTGGAGTGGATATATGTTGCTGCCAATTTATGTAAAGACATCAAATTTAAAGAAGATTACTGATGACGTATAGTCCATATTCGGGTCACGAACCCGATTAACGAACATTACTAATGCCCAAGCCCATCACGAGTGGGCTATCATAATAATGATTGGGCTACCATACTAACGGTTTGGGCTCACGAAAGCCCAAACCCAAAGTTATTTATGGTTTTGATATGGATATCTCTTATCTAAGAGATATATATCAAACACAACCGGATATATACCGAAGAGTAAGGAGCATGTATCCAATAAGGATCTCGTGCCTATATAAAGAATATCATAACTCTCGTTAAAGGAACGATTGACAACCCTAACTCTTCAATACAACCCTAAAACCGATTACTTACTCTCACGCCGGAGGATAATCGTGGGAGACAATCCCACGATAAGCCTAACGGTGTTTGTTTGCTTTCTTAGTGCGCAGGTCTCAAGCATTAAGATCTGATTGGTACGAGAACAGGAACCCAAATAAGGAACGCCCAACTTTTGTATCAACAAGTGGCGCCATCCGTGGGACCCTACACTAAGAACTAGAATGACGAAACACAAAAACTCAAGCCAGCGGACTCCGCAGTTGGAAAAAACACGTGGTGACCCCCAGAGGAGGAACCATCAAGATTCAACCTCTAGGCAGGCCTCTGGAACAACCAACGCGCCTGGTCACCAAGAATCGGGCCCAACCCTAATTCTCCCAACGGTAGAATTGCCCACAGGGACTACCCAGACCACCACGGTGGTTCCAAGCACTGAAGAACTTCAGCGCACTCTCTTCAATACTCCCCATCAAACGGCACCCATTGTGGACAACACTGTGCCGCCAGGCGCGCCTAACCGGGATAGGGGACCTAATACGGAAGCAGATATCGTTGCGCTGGAGGAGGACACGCCTGAGTTAACGCTAAGTAATTTTGTATCTCAAAATTACGAAACCTTAACTAACCTCATGCAAGAGGAGGCAAGAAGAAGGTCAAGTCAGAGCCTACAAGCCCGGCTTAACTTTAACGAAACATCCCCACCGCGCTACCAGGAGCGCGAAAACAATGAGAGGCGTACCAATGTCCACGCTAGACTTGGTACAGCATCCGATTCACAATACTCGGAGGAATACGAAGACAATGAGAGGCGTACCAATGTCCACGCTAGACTTGGTAATCGCAGGATCCAAGATAGACTTGGACGGCAACGCTCACCGAGCGAGAGCTCTTCAAGGTCTGGAAGCAGAAGAATTCATGATAGACTGGGGAGACGAATTTCCCCAAGTGAAAGCCCCTCAAGCTCGGACTCTGAGGAAAAACGGCGCAAGCGCCGCAAAAGGGACGATTCTTCCTCAAGTGACTCCTCGGACAACGAGGACAAAGAGACAGGACACTGGAAGTCCAGAGGAAGACATCGCGAGGAAGAAGACGAAGATATATCTCTTCCTTGGCGTCGCCAAAAGGTTGATGCATTCACACGGCGCATCAGCGATTATTCGGATCACAAGAAAAGGCGCATGCCCACCAATGTTAAAACATATGATGGAACGGGTGATCCTGATGACCACCTAAAAATTTTCGAATCCGCTGCTACTATCGAAAATTGGCCACAACCTGTGTGGTGCCATATGTTTAACTCCACATTAGTAGGGAATGCGCGAACTTGGTTTAGCAAGCTTCCACGAAGAAGCATAAACGGGTTTGAAGAGTTGCGAAAAGCATTCCGCTTGAATTTCACTCAGAGAAAGAAGTGCGCCAAGAACCCTGTTGAACTGGCCAGAGTAAAACAGCGCCAAGGGGAATCAACGAGTGCTTACGTGGAGCGCTTTAAGGATGAATGTATACACGTCAAGGCGTGTCCTGAAGTACTAAAAATCTCAGGGTTCATGAATGGGATTAATAACCCAGAGCTCATTAGGAAATTAAATGATAAGGTTCCCCAAACCTTTGATGAACTAATGAAGCGCACAAGATCTTTTATCCAAGGAGAAGCAGCTGCTGCGGATAGCAAAAAAGGCTACTCAAATTATAGGCCACAAGAACAGCCTAGGAGACAATCCAATGACCAGAGTAGCAATCGCAGCAAGAATTATCGCAGTCAGGGAAACGGACGAGATAATGACAAATACACTCCCCTCACGAAGACTCCGAGGGAGATATTTGTAACAGAAGGCGCAAACTTCCCGAAACCTCCACCAATGCGCACCCCAGAGGATCGACGTGTAGGGAATGGATACTGCGAATACCATGGACAAAAGGGCCATACCACCAACGAGTGTGTCCAACTACGACAACTAATCGACAAGTTAGTAAAAGAGGGTAGAATGGATCACCTCGTTAAGAATATTAAAGAAGGAAAGGATAAACAAAAGAATGGAGGTAAGAAAGAGATACCCAAAGATAAGGCTGACATTATTTACATGATACAGTCATGGCAGCGAAAGACGAAGCAAAAAATCAGCCAAAAATTCTCTTTTGGGAATGAAATCTCCTTCCCCACTCTAGCTGCGGACAACGCAGTAGTAGAGCCGCTAACCATTGAGATACATACAGGGGGACACGATATCCGCCGCATGTATATTGATGGAGGAGCATCCGCAGACATTCTGTATGAACATTGTTTCAAGAGGCTGCGACCTGAGATACAAAGTCAGTTAATTCCGACCACGACGTCGCTGACTGGCTTCACAGGAGAGAAGATATGGCCTATGGGGCAATTGCGCTTACTTGTAGTCGTTGGTGATGAACAACACTCTACAGCAACCTGGATGAACTTTATGGTAATCAAGTCTCCTTCACCGTACAATGGCATCATTGGAAGACCTGGAATATCATCTATGCGCGCTGTACCATCCACAGCACATGGGATGCTCAAATTCCCAGTGGATGGAGGCATTGTGACCATCTACAATACTGCTACATCACCCAAAGACTGCAACACGGTGACAAGTGAAACGGGGAATATCCCAGAACAGTGCGCGACTAAGGTACCAAACATCAAGGTTGCAATTCATCCCGACTACCCAGATCAAGAGGTATCGATTGGAGGTTCACTGTCTGACAAAGGCAGGGCAGCTGTGTGCGCACTCTTGCAGAAAAACCTAGATATCTTTGCGTGGGAACCTAAACACATGACTGGGGTACCACGATCTATCACAGAGCACAAGCTAAAAATCCTACAAGGATATCCCCCAATACGACAGAAGAAACGCGGCCAAGCACCAGATCGGGCCAAAGCCATCCTGGAGGAAGTACATAAGCTCGTAGACGCAGGCATCATGCGGGAAGTCTACTACCATGACTGGCTTTCCAATCCAGTAATGGTAAAGAAGAGCGATGGCAGTTGGAGAATGTGCGTGGACTTTACTGGTCTTAATAAAGCATGTCCACAGGACTGTTACCCGCTACCAGAGATAGACTGGAAGGTAGAATCTCTGTGTGGATACCCCTTTAAGTGTTTCCTAGACGCATACAAAGGGTACCATCAAATTCAGATGGCTGAGGAAGATGAAGAGAAAACAGCCTTCCATACAAGTCAAGGGGTCTATTGCTATACAAAAATGCCATTTGGTCTAAAGAATGCGAGAGCAACATACCAACGATTGGTAGACACTGCGTTTGAAAAGCAAGTAGGTCGCAACCTGGAAGTTTATGTCGATGACCTGGTTATCAAGAGTCACACTGAGGAAGAATTGGTGCGCGACATTGAGGAAACATTCACAACACTGGGAAGGATCAATATGAAGTTAAATCCCAAGAAGTGTACCTTTGGCGCCACCGAGGTTATGTTTCTTGGGTATTTGATAGAACCTGATGGCATTAAGCCCTGCCCAGAAAAGACAAAAGCTGTCATTGAACTCCCCTCACCACGCACGCTAAAAGAAGTCCAGTCATTAAACGGCAAATTAGCTGGACTGAATCGATTCTTGTCCAAGTCAGCAGATAAATCACTCCCCCTCTTCAAGACGCTCACTAAGTGCACAAAAAAGGGAGAATTTCGGTGGACTGCAGAAGCGGAAGAAGCTTTCCAACAACTCAAGCAACATCTAGCAGCACTTCCCAAGCTTGTCGCACCCCGGCCAGGGGAAGAATTAATCATGTACTTATCTGCAACTCACGGAGCAGTCAGCGCGGTGCTATTGACAGATAGGAACTCCGTTCAAACACCAATATACTTTGTAAGCAAAGCATTAAAAAAGACAGAGACTAACTATACTGCAATGGAAAAACTGGTCCTAGCTCTAGTCTTCACAGCTAAAGGATTGTGCAGATACTTCCAAGCGCACCCAATAGCTGTAATCACGGACCAACCAATCAAGAAAGTTATCTCTAAACCTGACGCATCGGGATGGCTACAAAAATGGAGTGTATTATTGAGCGAGCATAACATCTCCTATAGACCACGCACTGCGATTAAAGGACATATATTGGAAGACTTCATCAGCGAGAAGCCAGATACCGATACTCCACCTACAAAAAGCGAGGTAACGCTACAAGGACCATGGGTTCTATTCACGGACGGATCTTCATGCGAGGATGGATCAGGCGCAGGCCTTATCCTCACTAGCCCAGAGGGAACAGAAGTCACCTATGCATTGCGTTTTGAATTCACAGCCACAAACAATGAAGCAGAATATGAGGCCCTACTTGCTGGTTTACGCATAGCAACTCAAATTGGTGTACGCAACCTAGAGGCAAATGTCGATTCTAGATTAGTGGCAAATCACATGTTAGGCGAATATGTGGCTAAGGAGGAACACATGATCCAATACCTCGACAAGACCAAGTCCCTAATCCAGAATTTCGACAGGTTCACCATCAAACAAATTCCTAGAGAAGAAAACAGAAAAGCAGATGCGCTAAGTAAGATCGCATCCACAAGCTTTGCGCACCTGTCAAAACAGATATTGGTGGAAACCTTGAAGAACAAATCCATCTCTGAGATGGAAATATCCACAGTGATAGAAGAAGAGAATCCTACTTGGATGACACCTATCAAAGAATTCATAAGCAAGGGAATATTACCCCAAGAACAGAAAGACGCTCGACGGATACGGCGCACAGCGCAGAGGTTCGAACTTCGTGACGGTATCCTATATCGACGTTCATTCTTACAACCATGGCTTCGGTGCGTTGGACCTCTTCAGGCAAATTACGTACTCCGAGAAATCCACGCAGGGTCATGCAGCATGCACTCAGGACCACGGTCCGTTGTGGCGCGCGCTTTACGGTCAGGATACTATTGGCCTACTATGCACCGCGATGCGCGCGACATGATAAAGAGATGCAGCGACTGCCAAGTCCACAGGCCTATCCCGCGTCGACCACAACAAGAACTGACACCCATCACCTCACCATGGCCATTCTATAAATGGGGCATTGATATTGCAGGCCCCTTTCCAGTTGCAGCGGGGGGACTAAAATTCCTCATAGTGGCCATAGATTATTTCACCAAGTGGATTGAGGCAAAAGCAGTGGCAAGTATCACAGGCAACCAAGTCAAACGCTTCGTTTGGGACAACTTGTTTGTCGCTTTGGCCTACCTGGAGAAATTATCTCGGACAACGGAAAACAATTCTGTGACAACCCGTTCAAAGACTAGTGCGCGCAATTAAACATCACACAACACTTCGCGTCAGTTAAGCACCCACAAACCAATGGTCTGGTTGAACGCGTGAATCGTAGTCTGGGCGAAGGAATAAAAGCGCGCCTTGACAAACATAAAGGAAGATGGGTGGATGAGTTGTCGCATGTTTTATGGGCGCACCGCACGACAATAAAAACTAGCACCGGCGACACGCCATTCTCTCTTGTCGATGGGACAGAAGCTGTCATACCAGCCGAGATTGGAATGCCAACTATCCGCACGTCGGAAGTCAATGTCACAACTAATGACGACGAGCGACGCGTAGACTTAGATCTGTTGGAAGAAAGGCGCGAACGTGCAGCTATACGTGAAGCAAAAGCTAAGTCAAAAATGAAGACCCACGATGGCAGAAAGGATGAGTAAACCTACTAAATAACTCGTTGACTAAGAGGGTTGCAAACCCATCAACACTGGATCACGCATCCTTGCTAAACACCTTACTTTCAAGACGTTGAAGTAAGTTTAATGCGCATCCCACGAAGGATACGCAAAATAACGTACACTGTGCACGTTTAGCAATTTAGGAGCCAAGACTCTTGGTTACTTGATATAGTGTTTGCAGCACGCTGCGACTCTATTTTTATTCACATATATTTATTATGTTATGGACTTAATACATATTTTTCTAAGTACGTTGTAATTTTGACTCTTGGAAAGTCTTTCACAAAAAAGACAAATAATCTAAGTACAAATGATACAAACCATACAAGAAGATATACATTATTATTCACCAAAAACCATGAGTTTATACAAGTTACAAAATCAGCATATACTAAAAAGATGATGACATCTACATGCTGCGAGCGCGTCTATGCCCCGAGCTACTAGCCATAGATGGCAACTGCCCAACCTCACTCAGCCTTCTCAAAAGGCTGCTATCCTCCTGAGATATCGTCGGCACGCTGACGGGAATTCCATCAGACCGGGGAAGATGGGCCGCACCAACGCCGCACAAAATAGCCTTCCCTTTCACGCCATTCTTACGCGCAACCCTTGTTAGGTGAGCCTCTAAGCACTCCTTCAACGGGATTTCTTTCTCAAGGGCGAACGGGAAAAGGATGTCGCGCGGTTGTGCGAACACAGGCACTTGCAGCTGCGACACATCAGGCCTCAAAAAATAGTCATGATGAGCCTCTGCATCCTCTAGGATGTGTCTTCCCATGACTAACCCCTCCATAATCACCTTAATCGGCTGATCCTGGTCACGCTCCAGCTGCGCGATACTCGGAAGCTCAAACAGCTTCATTTTCTCCTTAGCTTCCACAAGCTCATCATAAGCACCCGCCTTATATCCAGGCACTTCTACGAGCGGTACCGTCAGCATCTTGCTCTCATCTAACTCCTCCATAGCCTGAGCCTTGCCACGGGCCATGGCGCACTCAACAACCTTCCTAAAGGCCTCCAAAACCTCTTGGGATTCTAGCGTGCCCATGGCAGCCAAGTGCAGACCATGACTGATCAACCACCTGTAAATACAATAACGCATGCGTAAGAAGATAACAAAGGATTTACGCGCAAAAAAGAAATCAAAAAAGGATAGATACCTACGCTCGACAATAGCAGACATAAGATGAGGGTACAACTCCTCATCATATTCAATAGTCAACTTGTGCAGCTTGCTCTCCTGCGCCTTCAAAGCCGCCTCCACACACTCGCGAAATTCATCAAGCTGGGCGAAATGCTTGCCTCTGTTTTCCTGCAAATACTTCAGCCCCTATGCGTAGTCAGCCCTGTACTGCTCCGCGGCATTACGCTCGCGCTTCATCTCCACCATCAAAGATAACTTCTTATCAGTAAGCCTCTTAGCGTGCGTAGTTGTGGACTCTACATCCGCCCGCGCATCAGCCAACTGCGCCCTCAGCAGTGAAATCTCCTCATCATTCTGTGCAAGGCTGCTACTTTCACCAACATATCGAGCCTTGAGCTGAGTAACCAACTCAGCCTGACGATCAGCAGTCGCACCCAACTCCTCCATCAGTTGATGCGCGGACATCCCCTCACTCGTCCTCAACGGCTCCTCCAAATGACAATGAGTCGCTTGGGGTGGCACCGACCCCTCAACAGACGCTGCATCACCCCCTGCAGCTTTGTCACTACATGCAAACAGAAAGAAGTTAAGGCATTGTATGGCAAATAAGGAGAAAGAAAATAGATAGTAAAACAATTGTCACTTACGTAGGAGGTGAGGTCTCAGCAGTATCATGCGCAGCAAAGGACATCGATGCCTCCTCATCCGCGGACTCATCCACGATGATAGTATGACCTCTACGCTTGGAGGTACCCTCACCACCATCATCAGCTGCCTTGCGCTTAGCACCCTGGCGCTCCTCTTCAGAGTCGGTGTCCACCTTGAGGATCCCAACACTGTCAGATGACTCAGTGAGCACGGGCTCAGGGGCCGCCACTTCCTGCGCGAGAGCGGTCTGCACCGGAGTTGCATGCACAACAGGCTGCGCAACATCAGAGGACTCCTCTTGCGTAGGCTCCAGAAGACGTCCGGCGGTAGCCTCCAAGATAGGCAATTCACCCTCCCTCAGAGGGTGTACACCCACAGTCACTTGCGTGGGCTTCGTCAACTTTACCACAGAAAACAGGTCCATCTCTGCGCAACACATGAACAAACAGAAAAGAACAAGTTAGTTGATAAAGCTACAATATACAAGAGCGCTTACATTATAAACGCGAGGATAAGAAGGGATAAGCACCCACGCCGCCCGCTCTCATCAAGAAATGTTGGCACTTCATCAAAACCTTGGAAATAGTTGCGACTAAGTCCCATATGAACCAAAAACTCCTCAGGATAGGGATTGATGGGGATGCGGTTTCCATTAATGGTCTCCACATCCTCTGTGCTATACGAAACGGGATCTGGGCGCTCATCCTTTGGAAGCGATCTTTGAGAATAAAACTCAGAGAGCGAAGAGAATACCCTATCATCTATCCAGAAAAACTTTTCCCTCCAACCCCTAAGGGCGTCTACTTTTTCAGTGTAACACTGATAGCGCCCTGGGCGCTTCGAAAACGTTACCCACCCGTTCGACCATGTTGTGTGGCAAAACGCGCGGAAAAGGTTGATAGTAGGATTTGTCGCAAGTAAACGACAATTTACTTCAAAGTTTGTTATTTTTGCCGCACCTATACAGTGCAGCTGAGAGATATGCAGACGGTAGAAGTTGAGCACGTCGCTCAAAAACAAGGATATAGGCACGCGCTGGTTTGCAAACTCAAAAAAGCGCGTGTATACCCCTATTTTCCCCTCAGGAAAGTCTGCGATACATGCGTCTGCCTCCGGTACTACCGGATGCACCGCAAGGGGAATGAAATAGTCGGAGGTGAACTGACGAAGTTCATCCTCGTCAATCTCAGAACGAAACTCATCTAATTGACGAACCATTTTTACTAGGGTGCGCACGCGCAATTACCTTTGAAGATACTAGTTTTTCTTGGTTGATAATTCTTAATATTGAGGAAAATGGCGTTTTTTACTGTGGTAGACATAGTGAAAATGCTAACCCTTTATATAGGGTTTCCCCTTGCCTTGGATGAACAACACGTGGATCCCACTACCTCCATCATGTGGTTGGAATACATACAGGTACATGCACTTTCCCACGTATTTCAAGGGATACGTGGGACGATTTTAGGCTAGATACATCGTATCCCATTTTTGGCGGGAAATACTGGACCCTTCCACGCCACGCTTGCCGCTAATATGACTAGTCTAGCATCCGTGGTTTATACCTACGCATACTAGACTGGGGGTACATGATGACGTATAGTCCATATTCGGGTCACGAACCCGATTAATGAACATTACTAATGCCCAAGCCCACCATGAGTGGGCTATCATAACAATGATTGGGCTACCATACTAACGGTTTGGGCTCACGAAAGCCCAAACCCAAAGTTATTTATGGTCTTGATATGGATATCTCTTATCTAAGAGATATATATCAAACACAACCGGATATATACCGAAGATTAAGGAGCACGTATCCAATAAGGATCTCGTGCCTATATAAAGAATATCATAACTCTCGTTAAAGGTACGATTGACAACCCTAACTCTTCAATACAACCCTTAAACCGATTACTTACTCTCACGCCGGAGGATAATCGTGGGATACAATCCCACGATAAGCCTAACGGTGTTTGTTTGCTTTCTTAGTGCGCAGGTCTCAAGCATTAAGATCTGATTGGTACGAGAACAGGAACCCAAATAAGGAACGCCCAACTTTTGTATCAACAATTACTTTGCGTACATTCATTTCGTATGTTCCTTTTGATAAAGCTCTTAACTTCTGTCGTTCAAAAAAAATGTTCTTAACTTCTATGATAAATATAGCTAACCTATATTATGCAGATGCATGCTAGTAAAGTAGTAAATATGTTAGCTAATTAGTATAATATTTGTATACATTTGAATAACTACTAAATGTTCTATAATGAACATGTTAGTATTACAAACTAGTGCTAAAATAAACATTATCACTACTAACTAAAAGGATTCTCATTCTCTGTACCACCAACTGGTGGGTACTTGCACCCGCGCGGCCGCTCATATGCTACCAAAAAAAAATTGTAAATGCTTCAATCTGAGGATGATCCAAGCAACTTAAAGAGGTTCAACTATAGTTAGTAAACTTTCAATCATCCATGATTCGTAATTTTATATTTTCAAAAGTGTTTTGTTTACAGCATTCCAAAATCAATGTGTAAGTATAAGCCCATAAAAGAAATAAAGCGGTCCCAAATATATCAGAGTCATCTATGACCATGTCATGCCCTGCCAATGCCTCCAACAGTAAGCTATCACTTTAAACCTGAAAATACATGCTAAAATGTCAACACGAGGTTGGTGAGTTCATAGGTTTATATAAATAGCAATTCAGTATAAAAGAAACGTGAGTTCGATAAAAGTTTGGTGACCACTGTGTCGCTTACAATGTCATAAAATGGGGTTCACTTTCAAGTAAATGCAATAATGTGGACCACAAGGTTAAACGTTTGCTTGACCGTTACAATCAGTTATGATCACATATGAGCTGACCGGTACGTTCGGTCACGTATGTACATAGCAAGTTGGCCAGTTCATTTGCCAGGTTGGCCAGTTCATTTGGCTTAGCCGGTTAATTTGGTTATGCATGTATAGTCATTTAAAGTACTTGTGTCCGTATGTAAAGTAGTAACGTGTGTAACAGATAAACACAGAATGCATTCAAATAACCAAATCAAGTATTCAGTCAAACAGCAAAGTTTGCGTAAACAATTCGCGTATCCAAGTAAACAAACATTGAGTTTAGTAAAAAAAAACGAGCATGTATTCTCCCCCAAAACAGTTATAAAACGAGTAAAAATAGGGGGTCATGAACTCACCTCAATAATAGAAATCTGCTAGTCAACAAACAACAAGATGCAACCGCTCCGACACGCGACCTAGGAATACGTTCAAATATATCTAAAAACTCGTTTTCGTCACCCAAAATATTTATTGGGCCTAAATTTCACTATTGGGCCCGTTAACCCAATATTAGCCCAAAACCATTTAATCCGGTTTTAGTTACGTTTTATATATCGTTATATATCGAAATTAATTTCTACACGTCCGATAATAATTTTTGGTCAAAAAAGTCAAAGTTGGAAAACTTCCATTGGGCCCGGCCCACTGTTCACCGAACACCCTATTGGGCTCATTGGGCCAATTGGCCCAATAACCAATTTAGTTGTTTAATTTTTACATATCTTTTATAATTAAACATAATTAACTCTTTTAATGATGTTTAATCCTTAAAACACAAAGTTTAGTCAATATTATTTTTACTCAACTAAAAATAATATGGTTCGACTACATAAAATGAATTTTACCAAAAATTATATTTTTAACTAATTATTTATAATTAGTTAAAGTTACTTAAATATGTAATTAATTATAATCCTTCAAGTAAAACTTCCACTAATTCACCACTTGAGCCAAAATTTTATATTTTTCAAAACCCCAATAATTTCCAAATTTTATTTTAGCCGATTTATATATATATACATATAGGTGTATATATCGTCTTAAACTCGCGTAATTAGTGTAACTCACATTTGTACCACCAAATTAATACCACAAGCAACAAGTTTTACCACACAAGCAAGAAATATTCATATGACTACATATCATTCAATGTAGGTCGAAACACATGCATGCAACACAATCTATATATACTTTTCATCTTGACAAAATATATACATTTAGCACTTGGTAACATCTTTGATCATCATAAAAACATGAAATAAACAAGATTGAAAAGTTTTGATGAATCCTTACAATGGTTGTGAAGTTAACGTGGCTAGGAAGACAAGAAAAGACTCAAATCACTTCAAGTTTTACCCAAATCACCTTCTAATTAACCCAAACTCTTGATTTTACACCCAATTATATCTTGATCTTCAAAAAATATGTGTGAATATGTGTGTGTGTGTGTTTCGGCCAAGAGAAGAAGAGAAGGGAGTTTTGGATGAGAAAATGATGAAGAATAACTAGTTAAATGGGTAGTTGGATATTAGATTTGGGTAAAGGGGTGTGTTGTGGTTAAAAGGGTTTTAGGTGGTTAAAAGAGTTAATCACATGTGGTATAAATAATTAGTGGATGGTGACTAGGCTATGAGTGGCTGAATTTTGGAGTATCCTAGGAGGGGGAAAGATATTTTCACTCCTCGTTGGTGTATCGTGTGTCGGTTTAAGCTTAAACGTAACCGTAATGTCCCGGTTTGACGTTTTTGGACACGTATACGTAAAATAAAGTTTTTAGCCATGATTTTGTCAGAAATGTAATAAAATGACTTTACTGACTCAAAAATATATTCTTTTGACTTTTACCATAGGTAATGTGGTGTCGGTTCGCGTGCAGCGTTGCTTTTCAGAAAATGTGAGAAACTTCTCAGTAAATTATGAAACTTGTCAGTAACTATCCGAAATGGATTAATTTGCATTTACTGACAAAAATAGACTATTTTAAACGATGACTGTAAGCTACAATACGCATTACAGATACCCGAAATGCTCAGAAATGCTCAAAAAATATCAATTTATGCATAGGAATGCCCAAATTAGCTATAATAAATAAATATTTATTATTAAAATTAGTCTGGAAAATTCCGGTTTGTTACAGTTTACTTCAAAGTTTATTATTTTTGCCGCACCTATACAGTGCAGCTGAGAGATATGCAGACGGTAGAAGTTGAGCACGTCACTCAAAAACAAGGATATAGGCACGCGCTGGTTTGCAAACTCAAAAAAGCGCGTGTATACCCCTATTTTCCCCTCAGGGAAGTCTGCGATACATGCGTCTGGATCCGGTACTTCTGGATGCACCGCAAGGGGAATGAAATAGTCGGAGGTGAACTGACGAAGTTCATCCTCGTCAATCTCAGAACGGAACTCATCTAATTGACGAACCATTTTTACTAGAGTACGCACGCGCAATTACCTTTGAAGATACTAGTTTTTCTTGGCTGATAATTCTTAATATGGAAGAAAATGGCATTTTTTACTGTGGTAGACACAGTGAAAATGCTAACCCTTTATATAGGGTTTCCCCTTGCCTTGGATGAACGACACGTGGATCCCACTACCTCCATCGTTTGGTTGGAATACATACAGGTACATGCACTTTCCCACATATTTCAAGGGATANCAATTACCTTTGAAGATACTAGTTTTTCTTGGCTGATAATTCTTAATATGGAAGAAAATGGCATTTTTTACTGTGGTAGACACAGTGAAAATGCTAACCCTTTATATAGGGTTTCCCCTTGCCTTGGATGAACGACACGTGGATCCCACTACCTCCATCGTTTGGTTGGAATACATACAGGTACATGCACTTTCCCACATATTTCAAGGGATACGTGGGACGATTTTAGGCTCGATACATCGTATCCCATTTTTGGCGGGAAATACTGGACCCTTCCCCGCCACGCTTGCCGCTAATATTACTAGTCTAGCATCCGTGGTTCATACCTACGCATACTAGACTGGGGGGGACATGATGACGTATAGTCCATATTCGGGTCACGAACCCGACTAATGAACATTACTAATGCCCAAACCCACCACGAGTGGGCTATCATAACAATGACTGGGCTACCATACTAACGGTTTGGGCTCACGAAAGCCCAAACCCAAAGTTATTTATGGTCTTGATATGGATATCTCTTATCTAAGGGATATATATCAAACACAACCGGATATATACTGAAGAGTAAGGAGCACGTATCCAATAAGGATCTCGTGCCTATATAAAGAATATCATAACTCTCGTTAAAGGTACGATTGACAACCCTAACTCTTCAATACAACCCTAAAACCGATTACTTACTCTCACGCCGGAGGATAATCGTGGGAGACAATCCCACGATAAGCCTAACGGTGTTTGTTTGCTTTCTTAGTGCGCAGGTCTCAAGCATTAAGATCTGATTGGTACGAGAACAGGAACCCAAATAAGGAACGCCCAACTTTTGTATCAACGATAACAACAGTAGTAATTTATCAATGTAATCAACCTCTTTATTCTTGCCACTACAATGAATAATAGCATGGTAAAGACAACGAATGCGGCGAGCAAACCTTCCTCGCCACTCATTTTGCTCGCTGATTTCAATAGGACGTGGGGGCTAAAAGGCAACAAACACGGCGAGCAAACCTTCCTCGCCTCTCAGTTTGCTCGCTTCGTCCATTTTGGAAACATTTCTTTCGATGTTATATTTTGGTAATCCATATATCTTCAATAGTGGTCATTTAAAAAATTCACACCACTCAAAAACTGATTATCTGATTATAGCAATATCAAACAGTATTAATCAAATCCAAACACAAAATTTCAAAATCCCGTTTTGTTACTGCTGATTATCTGATTATTTGATATCAAAACGCATAATCTAGTTAGATAAGCAATCCCAAATAGGCAAACACCCCCTAAGAAAACATAACTCAAGCTTAATTTGAAAGTTTAATGCTATAATGTGACTCTCCAATGAATCGTAAGCTAGGTAAGCTTAATATTAACTTCAATAACTTGATAGAAGTTTGATGAAGGGGTGTTAGTGTAGACTTTATGCCTAAATGTCTACGCGGTCAAACAAGGGCAGATAACATAAACATAGTTTTATTGCTCTCACGTTGTTAAATTAAATCAATATTTTGCTGTAGAATTGTCAACTAAAAAACTTCATTAGCAGATGCATAAAATATTAAGTAGAAATCGATTTATACTCCGTAATAATTTAAAAGTCACAGGCAAAAGTTCAATAAACGTAAATGAATAAAAACAAATAGTAAAAGCAAAAAAGTTTGAAAAAATGTTACTGTATTAACTATTAAGTTTTTTTTTTTGGTGCAGAACTATTAAGTGAAGATAGGTAAAAGTAAAGGAACATGGGTTTGATGTCCAAGGCTGCTAGGGTAATATTAAATTGCCTGAATGTCACTATATAAATGAAGAGCTAATTCTTAAAAACTCGTATCATAATTAAAGTATAAAACCCAATGATTGGTAGAATTGAAGCTTTACAATCTGTTAGGAATTTTATACTCATGTCATACATATATAAATAAAAGCATCAAGTAAGCATAGCGGAAGCAATTAGGATCATATAATGCATAATTAATTAACCAAACATTAAAAGTAAACGTACATTTTGATTCTAGCCCGAACAAGAATCAGTTATAGCAAATCTTCAATTCAAGAACCCTAATTAGGGTTTATATGAATTATAAGAATTACCCCTTACCGTTTTTGTAATTCAATCCAAGAATCAAACAATAGTGTGTTTGATTCACGTTCTTGTACACACGTACTAAAATAAGTTAAAGTTATACAAGTAATGAAAACAAAAACACTTTGAGGCTTCAAAAAATTCGAAACCCTTATGGAATAGGGGTGTTCGATTTTTGCACGAGAAAGAGAAGGAAAAACACCAAGAACTATGTGTACAAGAGATGAGAAACAATGAGCCTTGGGTTTGTTTATATAGTGTAAATAACTTGGAGCTCAAGGCACAAAGGAGGTGGAGAAACCTCCCTTGGCCGATCGGTTTAGGAGTCCCAAAGGGGTTCCGGAACCTTCTTTGACTTCCAATTATTCACACATAAAAACTTTCCTTTTAATCGTCTAACGGTCGTTAGCCTTTTTCGTTAAATGTCTAACGATCATTAAGTGTTTATATTTAATTAATAATTAATATAACATTTATAAATAATTATTAATCTTTAACTTTCATACGTAAAGTGTGCAATCCCGTGATCTCGAGTTCGATCCTAACACACATCTATTATTTTATCGTCTATAAAACTAACAGCTCCCACTTAGACATATCATAATAGATGTGATCACATTCGGTTATCGTCTTGCAACAAGCCGATTCCTCTTAGTACGAATCGAGTAAGGCTCCTGGAAAATCTTTTACTGATTTCTCATTATTATCATCCTTTTGTTTCTAATACCACGTTAATAAGGATACGGATCATAGTCATTCCTTAATTAACAATTCTGTTTCTCGTAGTATATGATTGACAAGATTACCAAATCGCCTGAACATATTCAGGGAAGATCTTGGGCGTGGCCATGCAAACATCTTGACAACCCTACGAGGGGCCCAGCAGTATTAAACTCCAAAAATTAATTTGAAGGAACAAATTCTGTATTGACTACAAGCAAAACCCACAAACTTTGTAACACTTCCGAAAACAACCCTTATAACTACCAGTTACGTATAGCGTTAGGTTGCTTCACAAAAATGCACTACTTTCATGACAGTTATCTTGTATCCCAAGTCTGAGGACAACTTCTTAGGATTTACTTAATGACAAGATCCATAAAGTAACATCATGTAGTTGGGATAAGTCCTATATTCGGTATCATTGAATATCATCTGACATAGCATGACTACGCATCAATATACTATAAGTATATTATACCAAACTTCAGCTTTGTCTTAATTTAATAATATTCCCATATTATTAACCGACAATGAACAATTTATAATAACATGTATTCATGGATTAAACATGNGGATTTACTTAATGACAAGATCCATAAAGTAACATCATGTAGTTGGGATAAGTCCTATATTCGGTATCATTGAATATCATCTGACATAGCATGACTACGCATCAATATACTATAAGTATATTATACCAAACTTCAGCTTTGTCTTAATTTAATAATATTCCCATATTATTAACCGACAATGAACAATTTATAATAACATGTATTCATGGATTAAACATGCAAAAACAGGACAAACAATGATTAACAATGACAATAAACATAACAAAATACGTTATTTCATTAAAACAATAATTGTTTACAATATCCTTTATCCAAATACTAATCACAGTTATGCATGAAACTACTAGCTAATTTAAGTCCAATGCCATTGGATAATTCAGTAAGCTTTTCTTTAGTTAAAGCCTTAGTGAATGGAGCAGCTAAGTTATCATTTGTTTGAACTTTCAGTAGATTTATTTCACCATTAAGAACTTGTTCTCGAACATAGTGATACTTTCATAGAAAATGTCTGGTGCCCCGCATTACTCCAGGTTCATGGGCAAATATGATTGCAGCAGAATTGTCACAATACATATTAATAGGTAATTCAATTGAAGGTATAACACCAAGCCCTGAAAAGAATTTCCTAATCCAAACAGCCTCCATAGCAGCTTCCGAAGCAGCAATGTATTCGGATTCTATCGCAGACATCGCAATTGTACTCTGCTTCTTGCTCCTCCAGTCTACTGCTCCTCCATTGATAACAAAGACATAACCCGTCTGAGACTTCGCATCATCTTTGTCACATTGCCAGGACGCATCTACAAAACCAGTAACATCAAGTTCTGTATCTGGAACTCCACCATATACCAAAAACATATCTTTTGTACTTCGTAAATACTTAAGAATATGTTTAACAGCAATCCAATGTTTTCACCTGGATTCTGTTGAAATTGACTGGTAATATTTTGAGCATACGCTACATCGGGCCTTGTGCATTGATGAGGTGAAAAGTGTACCCGTTTTAGGGGGTCATTTAAGCCCTAATTCGTGTTAATATGATCAAATATTTCCTTAAATCGTTCCTTTTGTCATTTTAGGTACTTTTGAGAAGAATTCTGGAAAACACCTCATTTTGGACGTTTTTGGAGCATAAAGTGAAGAAAAAGACAAAGTCTCAAAAGAATGCTGGAAATCCTTCCTGACGGCGTCAGAATCACAAGGTGACGCCGTCAGCCAACCAAGACAAAGGAGTGGATTCTGACTATACGTGACGCCCTAAGAAGAAAATGTGAAATTAACACCTGACAGCGTCAGGTGTTATGGATCCTAGGCCGTCAGGTGTAATGCTAACAAGAGACGGCCCAGAGCGAGTTTACAAGTGACGGCGTCAGAAGTAGATCTAGGCCATCCGAGAACCCTAATGGCAGCGAGCTGACGGCGTCAGAGCCTATAAGCTGACGCCGTCAGAGTGTATTTTCTATATATACTTTTCTATTTTTCATTCACTAGTGTGAAACTTTTTGGGAACAAACCCTAGACGATTTTGTCAGCTTTTTCAAGGGTTTTTCACCCTTGATTCTTCCATGTTCAATTAAAGATAAGTCTCCATTCAAATTAATCAATATGTCTATGTGTTGGTTAATTATATCTTATGCTTGTCTTTCAATTAACATGCTAGGCTAGATTTATCTTGTGTTTGCTTAGATCTAATGAAACCTAACTATTGATTATTGGTTGTTGGTGTGTTATTAATTGTATTGGATGATTGTTTATCGATGTTAGGCTTAAGAAAACTGGCTAACCTCCTATACGGTAACTTGCTTGAACGTCTTAAGAAACATGAACCAATGCGTACTAGGTTATTATGGTTGTATTTAATGCATGAGCGAATTCTAATGATCCCATGTTAGGAGCTTCTTAGCCGGCTCGACATAGGAGTGAAGTAGGAGCTTATAGAGTTGGGGAAGTACGTACGCCACCCCACGAATGGTATTAAGGAATACACCCGTCATCCACGCAATTAATACACACTAACCAACCGGTAAAAGATAGTTAGGGAGTAAGGAAATCTAAGTAAACACACTTGTCTCCATATAAGTTTCACAACCTTTTATTTTCTTGTTATTTTATTTTATTTGCAATAGTAGTTTTTGGGTTAGTTGGCTAGCAACTAATTCCGCCCACTCCTTCAAACCCGAGATTTTACTTGCTTTCATAAAATATAAAAAAAACAAAAATAATCTTCCCTCACCCTTAGACCTAATTAGAGTAGCTTTTCATACCTAACGAACACTATTCCCTGTGGAGAACGATCAATCCCCCGTACTTACCACTACACTATACTACATCGGTCAGGTACACTGCCTGGTGGGGTTGTAAGCCTCTTGAGATCCCTCGAGAGGTAAAACCTGTTGTAAGGTTGCAAAACCACGCATCAAGTTTTTGGCGCCGCTGCCGGGGAATAGTTATTGTTTAGGTTGAATTTTTATTTTATTAGGTCTACTCACTAGATTACTTTCTAGTGAGATTTTTATTTTATTTTTCTAGGTTTCTCTTTAGTCTATCTTTTTCTTTGTGTTTTTGTTCGTAGTAACTTGTCCATTATTTATTTCGTTAGCCATTATGGAAAGCGCGAATCCACCCCTCACACCCGACGAAGTAGCGTCATTGCGGTACCAAATCGAAAGTGAAATTAGGCAGCTTAGAGAGCTTAATAGTTTGATTGATGCTCAATTAGATCATGCACTTAATGACCTAGCAGGCGCAATACACGCATGCGAGGACTTAGAATATGATGATCCTAAGAATTCCGGAAGTTTAGAGGAAAGGGAAGACGAGAGAGTAGGTGATGAATATTTTAATCTTTACCCCACTAAGGAAGAGATTGCCTATTACCATAACATAATCGATAACCCTCGCTCTCCCTTCGCTAAAATTGATCCAAAGATAAAAAGAGGTGACCCTAGGAACGTAAAGATACCATGCATGATAGGATATAGATACGTTGATCACACTTACATTAATTTTGAATCCCCAATCAACGTCATGTCTTCAAGTGTCTATCATGATATAGTGAATAAGAGGTTTACCCCTAGGAAAGACCCCAACTACCCCGGTGGAGTTTGTAATTTTGTCGGGAGTATTAGAGATTTACATGTCTTANCATAACATAATCGATAACCCTCGCTCTCCCTTCGCTAAAATTGATCCAAAGATAAAAAGAGGTGACCCTAGGAACGTAAAGATACCATGCATGATAGGATATAGATACGTTGATCACACTTACATTAATTTTGAATCCCCAATCAACGTCATGTCTTCAAGTGTCTATCATGATATAGTGAATAAGAGGTTTACCCCTAGGAAAGACCCCAACTACCCCGGTGGAGTTTGTAATTTTGTCGGGAGTATTAGAGATTTACATGTCTTAGTTGGGAACTTTACGTATGTCACTGACTTCATGATTGTTGATGATCTTGCTAGTGTTATAGACTGTAGCTTATCCCATGTCATATTAGGTAAGCCTTTCATAGAGGAGTCCAAGTTGAGTTACAATGAATTGGAGGGGACAATTCAATTTTCTAATGAGACCGATAGGATTACATATAGAATGCCTAATAAGATGAAGGAATTTCGGTTTGTGCCCCGACTAAGTAAAGATAACATTAGTGCAATTGAGGATATTAATGATGAAGACAAGAGAAAGGGCATGGATTATGTGCGGGAAAAACGGAGCCTCTACTATAAGGATTGCTTGACCCTCGGGCCTAATTATAAGGTTGATAAAGAGGTTGCCAATAAGATTGTAGGGTCGATTGAGAAAAAGGTGATGAGCCTTTACAAAGGGTATTTGCAATCGGGTCCGGAATATAAGACTAAGCCCGAAGATGACCTAGAGGACGTGACCAGCGATGGAGTCAAGTAATGTACGGTAACTTTGAGTCTAGCTACAAGACTCGTTAATAAAGAAAAGCGCTTCTTGGGAGGCAACCCAAGCTTTGTGTTTATTTATTTGTTTGTTTGATTTTATTTGTTTCCGTATGTAGGTTATTTTTCTTGTTATTGATTCATGCTTCAAAAAACTAACTTGTGAAAATGCTTTATTTTTGTTTTTAACTTCGTCTTAACTACATATAAAGGTATTTTGTAAAAGATAAGTGTAAGGGAAATCTAAATCGGTTTATAAGAACGAATGAACATGAATCATAACAATGTAAATTAACATGCATATTAGTACTTGTTTGAGTCAAATGCTTGTATCGAGTCATAATGATGTTTCTGCAGGAATTCCAGGAAGTAAGGTATAGTTTTTCCAGAAATTTTCCGGAAACTTAACATGAGAATTCTGTCAGATCATTTCTAACGGCGTCAGGCATTACAACCTGACGGCGTCAGGAAGTAATTTTCTGAAATTTTTGAAAGTTTTGTTTTTCTTCCGGAATCATAAAAGGTTTTGTTAATTCTCTAACTTATAATCTCCAGGAATTCTGCAAAAACATTCATTCCACAAGCATTATATCCTATTATAGATTATACCGCCGATTTTACGCGAGGTTCGCCTTTATTGTTTTTCAGGTTAACAGGTTATTTTGGACAAGGAAATGATTTATATTTCGGAAGGGAAGCTTTGAGCGTTCATCTTTCTTGGAAGAAGATCTAACCATGTTACCTCACTATCCACACCAAACGAATCAGGGGAGTATTTGTTTCATTCTTTCATTTTCATTACTTTTACATTTTTTTATGTGAACATTGGGGACAATGTTCGGTTTAAGTGTAAGGGGGGTAAATGAAGACACCTTAGAGAATGCAATTGCGCTTGATTTTTGTTTGTTTGATAGTAAATTTGTAATAAAACCGAGAGAAGTATTTGTTAGGGCAATTTTAGCGCCAATTTAAAATTTTTTACAACATTTAGAAGTGAAACTTTGGTCCTAATAAGCGTCTCATGGATAGGAAATTATATGACTAGCACAAAAAACCGTACCACTAAAAAATTTTCCACCCCAAATATGTGAGGTTCGCCCCTAGAATTGGTAGGAAAAGCATTTATGCTATGATGTGTGTACCGGTAGCACTTAGATTCTAGAACTTGCGTTAGGACCATCTCAAATCCACAAGTGAGACTACATTCGTGTAGTTAGATCTACTACATGATAAGAGGCATTAGGATTAACCCCTTGTTTTACACCCGTGTTTTTGTTATAATTACGTTGGCTACATTGGTCAAGTAATTCTCCCACACCCTTTGCGTTGTACCCATTTTTGGTACACGATACCCCTAGTACACCCCTCAGAGCCTATCTTTTCGTTTCGACCTTTGAGCATCTTACTCAAAGTGAGAATTTGTTACACCCCACTTAAATGTACACCCAAATCGCCTTAGCCCACCTTGTATGCACTCATCTTTAGTGCATTATTGTGACAACATTTGTGTTAAACCCTTTGTTAATTATCTAATTGATTACATGGTTGCTAAGTCGAGTCATATCTTGTACATATTGTTTTGGGACGATTGGGACTCATGGGTAAAGTACTAGTGTAATGGAGTAATGGGGAAGAACATCATTATTACCCTCATATGTGCTAAATATTTTAAAAAGTACTCCAAGTTTTTCGATTATCTTAATTCGAGTCATTAGCTTAGTTATTTGTAAAGTATGCAAAAGTTCAAGTGTAAGGGGAGAACCGAGGCCCCTATAATGTATTATTTTGGATGGTAGGGCAAGAGTGTATGCAAAAAAAAAAAAAAATCAAATAAAATAAAATCAAATAAAATCAAAAAAATCAAGAAAAATACAAAAAAAAATTAGAAAAAGAGAAGTAGAAAAACATACGGACTACCATCCCGTTTCTTTTTATGTTTATTTATGTTTTTGTTATTTCGTTTTTAGCTTAAGTTGAGTCGAGTCTTGGCTTAGCAACATCGTATAGTACATGTATTTGATCATGATAATTAACTTGCTACCAGTAAAATACCCTTTATTCCAACCAAACCGTGTTTATCATATCCCTACACCTTACATTACAACCCTTTGGAAAGCCCTCTTTGATAGTTTATCTTAGGTGCTTACGCCTAGTGGAGGAGTAATTGATCCTCTCCCAAGCCTATGGTAATCTATTTGCTATGACAGGTAGTGAGTGATTTTATTCCATTTCAAATGTAGTTGTATATGTTTATAACACCCGAGAGATGAGAGTATCCAAACACTATTTGTGAGGTGCTAGTGTATGATTTTCGTGCTTATTATGACCCCTAACTCATATTTTGATTGGAATAAAATCCTATTTGCTTGAGGACAAGCAAATCTCAAGTGTAAGGGTATTTGATGAGGTGAAAAGTGTACCCGTTTTAGAGGGTCATTTAAGCCCTAATTCGTGTTAATATGATCAAATATTGCCTTAAATCGTTCCTTTTGTCATTTTAGGTACTTTTGAGAAGAATTCTGGAAAACATATCATTTTGGACGTTTTTGGAGCATAAAGTGAAGAAAACGACAAAGTCTCAAAAGAATGCTGGAAATCCTTCCTGACGCCGTCAGAATCACAAGGTGACGCCGTCAGCCAACCAAGACAAAGGAGTGGATTCTGACTATACGTGACGCCCTAAGAAGAAAATGTGAAATTAACACCTGACGGCGTCAGGTGTTATGGATCCTAGGCCGTCAGGTGTAATGCTAACAAGAGACGGCCCAGAGCGAGTTTACAAGTGACGGCATCAGAAGTAGATCTAGGCCATCCGAGAACCCTAATGGCAGCGAGCTGACGGCGTCAGAGCCTATAAGCTGACGCCGTCAGAGTGTATTTTCTATATATACTTTTCTATTTTTCATTCATTAGTGTGAAACTTTTTGGGAACAAACCCTAGACGATTTTGTCAGCTTTTTCAAGGGTTTTTCACCCTTGATTCTTCCATGTTCAATTAAAGATAAGTCTCCATTCAAATTAATCAATATGTCTATGTGTTGGTTAATTATATCTTATGCTTGTCTTTCAATTAACATGCTAGGCTAGATTTATCTTGTGTTTGCTTAGATCTAATGAAACCTAACTATTGATTATTGGTTGTTGGCGTGTTATTAATTATTTTGGATGATTGTTTATCGATGTTAGGCTTAAGAAAACTGGCTAACCTCCTATACGGTAACTTGCTTCAACTTCTTAAGAAACATGAACCAATGCGTACTAGGTTATTATGGTTGTATTTAATACATAAGCGAATTCTAATTATCCCATGTTAGGAGCTTCTTAGCCGGCTCGACATAGGAGTGAAGTAGGAGCTTATAGAGTTGGGGAAGTACGTACGCCACCCCACGAATGGTATTAAGGAATACACCCGTCATCCACGCAATTAATACACACTAACCAACCGGTAAAAGATAGTTAGGGAGTAAGGAAATCTAAGTAAACACACTTGTCTCCATATAAGTTTCACAACCTTTTATTTTCCAGTTATTTTATTTTATTTGCAATAGTAGTTTTTGGGTTAGTTGGCTAGCAATAATTCCGCCCACTCCTTCAAACCCGAGATTTTACTTGCTTTCATAAAATATAAAAAATACAAAAAAATAATCTTCCCTCACCCTCAGACCTAATTAGAGTAGCTTTTCATACCTAACGAACACTATTCCCTGTGGAGAACGATCAATCCCCCGTACTTACCACTACACTATACTACACCGGTCAGGTACACTGCCTGGTGGGGGTTGTAAGCCTCTTGAGATCCCTCGAGAGGTAAAACCTGTTGTAAGGTCGCAAAACCACGCATCATGCATTTCGCAGCATACATAAGAGATCCTACAGCCGAAGCATAAGGAACTTTACTCATGCGTGCCACCTCAGCAGGTGTTGATGCACAAAACTCATTGCATAAGCCATGTTTTACTTCCATTGGCAAAGATCCTTTCTTGGAATTTTGCATATTGAATCTCTTCAATATTTTGTCAATGTAAGGACTTTGACTTAATCTAATTAACCGCCTTGATCTATCTCTGTAGATCTTGATTCCAAGAATGTATGCAGCTTCTCCTAAATCTTTCATAGAAAAACACTTTCCAAGATATGCCTTAACCTTTTGCAAACTTGGAATGTCTTTTCCCATGATCAATATGTCATCAACATATAAAATTAGGAAAATTAAATTATCACTCCCACTAGCTTTGTGATATACACATGGCTAATCGAGATTCTGAGTAAATCCAAACTTTTTAATCTCAGCATCAAATCTCTTGTTCCATTGTCGTGATGCTTGCTTCAATCCATAAATGGATCTTTGAAGTTTGCATACACGATTTGGAAAATCTGGATTCTCAAACCCTTCTGGTTGTGCCATATAGATGTCTTCATCTAGACGGCCATTTAAGAAAGCGGTCTTTACATCCATTTGCCAAATCTCATAGTCATAGTACGCTGCTATAGCTATGAGAATCCTAATAACTCTTATGCCTGCTACAGGAGAGAAAGTCTCCTCGTAGTCAATGCCAAAAGTTTGAGTAAAACCTTTAGCCATAAGGCGAGCCTTATAGGTGTGTACATAACCATCCATGTCAGTTTTCTTCTTGTAAAGCCACTTACTCCCAACTACCTTGGCATTGGGAGGAAGATCCACTTCAACCCAGACTTCATTATCTTTCATAGATTGCATTTCCCCATCCATAGCAACCTTCCATTTTTCCTTTTTCAGGACTATTAATGGCTGCTTTATAACTAGTAGGTTCACTATGATCCCCTAGTATAGTTTCCTCACATTCTACGTTAAGACATAGACGGTCAGGAGCTCGTACAGTTCTAGAAGACTTACGAATGGGAAGTGCTTCAACTTCAGGTGGAGGACCCAGACTATCAGATTCCACAAGAAGTGTGCTAGTGTTTTCTGAAGGTAATGCATTATCTAGACCATCTTCCAGATCATAGATTCTCCTACTGAATTCTTGAGATATGAGATCCTTTTCAAGAAAGTCTCCATACCTTGCAACAAATACTTTGTTTTCAGGTGGGTAGTAAAAGTAGTAACCCATCGTTTCCTTTGGGTATCCTACAAAAATGCACTTTACAGATCTTAGTTGGAGTTTATCTGCTGAGTCACGTTTAACATACGCCCCGCAACCCCAGACCTTTAAATAAGACAAGTTCAGAGCTTTTCCTGTCCATATTTCATATGGTTTCTTATTAACCTTCTTTGTGGGAACCATATTTAGAATGCAAACCACAGATTCTAAAGCATAATCCCAAAAGGACAAGTTAAGAGTAGTAAGATTAAACATAGATCGCACCATATCTAATAATGTACGATTCCTTCTCTCAGATACACCATTTTGTTGTGGAGTATATGGAGCTGTGAGATTCTGGACTATTCCATTCTTAACTAAGAAATCTTTAAACTCTTGACTTAGGTATTCACCGCCTCGATCGGAACGAAGAGCTTTAATCTTCTTTCCTAATTGCAGTTCTATTTCTGCTTTGAAAACTTTAAATGATTCAAACACCTCATATTTATGTTTAAGTAAATAAACATAACCATAACGGCTGAAATCATCTGTAAAAGTTAAGAAGTAGACAGCACCTCTCTTTGACACATGTCTAAGTGGTCCACACACATCAGTATGTATTAAACCAAGTAGATCAGAAGCTCTTTCCATATTTCTATGAAAAGGTCTCTTTGTCATCTTCCGAGATATACAAGACTCACATTTATCATATGATTCATCATTGATATTTTTCAAAAGCCCATCACGTTGCAGCTTTTGCATGCGAGTCTTGCCTATATGAGTGATGAGGTGAAAAGTGTACCCGTTTTAAAGGGTCATTTAAGCCCTAATTCGTGTTAATATGATCAAATATTGCCTTAAATCTTTCCTTTTGTCATTTTAGGTACTTTTGAGAAGAATTCTGGAAAACATATCATTTTGGACGTTTTTAGAGCATAAAGTGAAGAAAACGACAAAGTCTCAAAAGAATGCTGGAAATCCTTCCTGACGGCGTCAGAGTCACAAGGTGACGCCGTCAGCCAAACAAGACAAAGGAGTGGATTCTGACTATACGTGACGCCCTAAGCAAGAATTGTGATGTTTACACCTGACGGCGTCAGGTGTTATGGATCCTAGGCCGTCAGGTGTAATACTAAAGAGAGACGGCCTAGAGCAAGTTTACAAGTGATGGCGTCAGAAGTAGATCTAGGCCATCCGAGAACCCTAATGGCGGCGAGCTGACGGCGTCAGAGCGTATAGCTGATGCCGTCAGAGTGTATTTTCTATATATACTTTTCTATTTTTCATTCATTAGTGTGCAACTTTTTGGCAACAAACCCTAGACGACTTTGACAGCTTTTTCAAGGGTTTTTCACCCTTGATTCTTCCATGTTCAATTAAAGATAAGTCTCCATTCAAATTAATCAATATGTCTACGTGTTGATTAATTATATCTTATGCTTGTCTTTCAATTAACATGCTAGGCTAGATTTATTTGGTGTTTGCTTAGATCTAATGAAACCTAACTATTGATTATTGGTTGTTGGTGTGTTATTACTTGTATTGGATGATTGTTTATCGATGTTAGGCTTAAGAAAACTGGCTAACCTCCTATACAGTAACTTGCTTGAACGTCTTAAGAAACATGAACCAATGCGTACTAGGTTTTTATGGTTGTATTTAATGCATGAGCGAATTCTAATGATCTCATGTTAGGAGCTTCTAGCAGGCTCGACATAGGAGTGAAGTAGGAGCTTATAGAGTTGGGGAAGTACGTACGCCACCCCACGAATGGTATTAAGGAATACACCCATCATCCACGCAATTAATACACACTAACCAACCGGTAAAAGATAGTTAGGGAGTAAGGAAATCTAAGTAAACACACTTGTCTCCATATAAGTTTTACAACCACTTAGTTTTAGTTATTTTTATTTTATTTGCAATAGTAGTTTTGGGTTAGTTTTGACTAGCAAACTAAATTCCCGC
>LBNU01005200.1:0-37311 GCA_014162995.1 Artemisia annua | reverse complement strand
ATCATCTTCTTCATAGTCACTCCAAGTGCCACTTACAAAAGCTTGTTGTGATTTGCCTTTGGGCGGTTTTTGGCATTCTCCTATTAGATGACTTATGTCTCCACACCTATAGCATTTCCTTTCAACTCTTCCTTTCTTATCATCACGATCTTTTCGAAAGGTTTTCTTGTCATCTTTAGGTTGCCTTACAAATTTCCCTCGTCTACAAAAGAACTTCTTGAAGTCTCTAACAGCCATGGCATATTCTTCATCATCACTATCGGAACTAGATTCTTCATCATCACTTGATTGGACTCTAGCTTTCAAGGCAATAGACTTGACTTTTTCCTTCTTGCCTTTAACTATTTCCGAATCTTTTTCCATTACCATTTCATGAACTTTGAGGTTTCCAATTAGTTCATCAAGTGACATGCTTGAAAGATCCTTGGATTCTTCAATTGCCGTCACTTTTGCTCTCCACTTCGGATGGAGTGCTCTAAGGAATTTCCTGAAAAAATTCTTGCTACAAAAAGATTCATCAAGTGCTTTAAGTGAAGTAATAATAGTGTTAAACCTAGCAAATGCACTATCAATACTTTCATCTTCGGGAATAACAAATTGTTCATATTGTTGAATGAGAAGATCAATTTTGTTATCCCTAACTTGTGAGTTTCCTTGATGGGTGACTATTAAAGATTGCCAAATTTCTTTAGCGGTTTTACACATAAAGACTCTTTCATATTCTTTCTTAGGCAAAGCATTATATAAGATCATTTTAGCTTCATTATTCTTAGCAATTAATTTCTTTTGATCTTCATCTTTAGTGTTTGTAACTATATTATCACCATCAACAATTATAAACCATAAATCCATATCTTTAGATTTCACGTAAGTTTCAAATCGGTTTTTTCAATAGATAAAACCATTTGCTTCAAAAAGTGGTGGTCTTTGCATAGATTGCCCTTCTTTGTAATTTTCAAAATCCATGGATCGTTTCAAGTTTTAAAACACAATATATTTTAAAAGCTTGAGTAACGTAGCTCTGATACCAATTGTGGAAAACTAGAAGGGGGGGTTGAATAGTTTACCGGTTTTTAATCTAATTATCTTTTGAAACTTTCCGTTTAATCAAAGATATGAACACAAAGACAATATGTAATATGCAAGTATAACGAAAGAAATGATCAAACCATGACACGATTGTTTATCGTGGTTTGGCTACAAGGAACTCTATTTTCCTTGCCCTACGTCCACGCCCCGAGTATCCAACTCGAGAGTTTCTTTCACTAGTCAACAAGCTCCTTTCACCGGCGGAGAAAACCTTACACGTCGCTTACAAGTTTACCGACACTAAGCTAGATGTCGAGTTCTTTTACAAGGGTACAACCACTCCCGTTTAGTTCTTTACAAGGGTACAACAACTCCCGTCACACTATGTATTTTAAGGACTAAAATACTAACCGATCACAACTTAAAACACACAATCAAATGAAGTGTAAACTACACAAAGTCTACACGATGCTAAGCTAACAAGTCTTGCAACGTTGTGTTGAATACTTGTAACTTAATATGCACTTGTGAACTTCTTTGCTACAAAAGAATCTTCACAACAATGAGATGTTAAAGGGTTAGATGAAAGATATGAATGTGTATGTGCAAAGTATAATGAGAAGTGATAAAAAGAAAATTCTAACAAATGGCTTGGTATTTATAGCAAAACATCCAGCAGGTCTGGCGGATACGGCGGAACCCTCAGAAGGGTTCCGCCCGTGTACCACGAGGGTTCCGCCAGGTCTGACAGTGTGTTTTGCAATAACTTACCAAACCAACCAAAGTCACATCAACTAAATATTAGTCAAACACAAAACTTTGTGTAAGAAAACTATGGAGAGTCAAACACACAAAACTTGTGTAAGAAATCTATGGTGAGTCAAACACACAACATTTCCTTAAATGTATGTTGACAAAACTTACCATAAATGGGATGTGACATTTCTATTTTAAGAAATATAAAAATGTTGTGTTTTATATGAAATGTAAATGTAGCAAATGTTTAGTTATGCAAGACTTTAAACTAAAATCATGTTTTACTAAAAACTAAAGTTTATACTTTGTCATTAACAAAACTTAGCAAAGATCGTAAAATATAAATATCGTTTTTAGACGATATTTGTATTAACAAAAATAACTAACACAATTATTATGTATGACTATCATGATCTTCAAAAAGTACCTATATTGATTCATTTTCCTTCCTCTTTCCCTTTTCTTCATACGCACTTCACTTATACTAATCTTCAACAAAATTTATAATTTATGTCTTGATTTGTTTAAATGTGTGTGGTATATATATAATTATAGAGGAGGATAAAATAAAAATTCTATCGGATTCTTCTAATCCCTAAAAAGTGTAAAAAGTAAAAAGGAAGATAACAAGGGTCCTCTACAAATACCAAAATGTAACGTACTCAAATAGAACTGAAAATTTTACATGTTATACATACTAATAAAGAAACGGTTGAAAAGGTTTTCTTACCTTATTAAAAGATTGATTAATTTTACATGTTATGTATACTGTTTGGTTTGCATAATTGATGTAATTGTAATTTAAATTAGATTACGTAAGATGTTTGGTTTACGATATAATTGTAATTCAATCATCCATATTACATCAAGTGATAGAATTCAGATTAAATAGCTAAAAAGTTTTGAATTACGTTGTAATTCAATATTTTATAATTTAAAGCATCATTATTTATAAAAAAATTATTATTATTATTATTATTATTATTATTATTATTATTATTATTACTATTATTATTATTTTATTATAATTTTTCTTTATTATTGACGTAAAAATTACATAAAGTTAGAGGAGAGTTTAGACACAAGCAGTGTCGTCACTCCTTTTTGAATACAAAACTCACTCTATTATTATTTTTGTTGTTGTCATTGTTACTATTATTACTTTTATTATAAACATCACTTTATTATAAACTCATAGGATTTACAAGAAGTTAGTGGGAAGTCGAGATACTAATTGGGCTCCCACTCCTCTAGTTATAGAAAAGCTAATCCTACTAAAGATATGAATAGCAGCACGTGCTCTAATGTCTTAGGTTATCGAGAACTTTCGGATTCGCTTCAGTAAAGTCACTGCATCCTTCTCAAGTTCCCCAAAAGAAGAGATAGAGAATGGGAGGAACACATATCCAATATTCGCGCACTTAGCTTCATATCTATTATTATTATTATTATTATTATTGTTATTATTAATGTTTTTCTAAATAACATAATGACAGATTTCATCAATTACAAATCATACACATTATAATTTCAAAAATTTCAATTCTTTAGTTACAATTCATTCAAATTACAATTTTTTCAAACATTACAATTATTTCAAAAAACATTCTGCGAACCAAGCGCACATTTATTGCTCATCTAATTTTTAATATTCATTATTATATTGTCCATCAACTATGTTATTAGGTAAAGTTCTTCATTAAATGCTATAAAGAAATGAACAAATGTGATTTAGGGAAATGAAAAATCACTGATAAAATTTTAAAAATAAAAAGTTACGTTATTGTTTGATGAACAGTTAATTGATGAACATTGGTTGACGGATAGTAAAAAACTAAAAATATATCCATTTATGTTCATCGTAATTTTTTTTCATCGCTTCTTAATGATATTACTCCCTTTTGTTGTAGAAAAGTTTAAGATATTCTGAATTTTTATTTGAACTAGTTCATAGATGTCGCATGGCGCATTCTCCTTACCTATTAGACATTTTTGGAAGCATCTTTTATATAATAAAACAAAACCCCTAGTGGGGACTTTTTAATCAAATCATACCTTATTTAGTAATAATTTTTTAAATTTGAATTATATATTTAGTTGCGTATAAATAACAAACGCCAAATATTTCCTGAATTGGCCTAAATTTTAAAAATTTCGTATTTTTACTCCTATGCAAAAAGAAACTGGAAATAACACATGTACTTCATTGTCTATAACTAATAGTTTTGTACCAAATTGTAAATATAAAAAGAAAAACGCTTTCGCACGTATACGAAAAAAATCTACTCTACATGTTTTCACTCTTCATTGCCTGTGTATATCCGACCTAAAACGATTCTCCATCACCAGCCACCTATTTATCATCACTAGAATCAGGTATGACCTTCCGATCAATGTATATAGCATCATAAATCTAAATTAACATACCTTCGAAGATATCATCGAGGTCAAGATCATCTCTCTTTATTCTAAACTTTAGTAAGTACTGTGTGTTAATTTTGATGTAAAAATAGAAGAGACTATTGATTTCATCACATTGATTTTAAGATTAAATACCAGATTTAAGAATAATTAGTAATGGCGCCAATTATAGTACCAAACTAAGTTTCATCGTCTAATTTGTTGTTGTCACATGTTAATGTTGGTAGTTGTGATCCAAGATTATTGCACAGACGAACAAGAATCTCCAATCTTCATAGGTAAAGTAGTTATTTCTTAAGATATTTTAGTTTTGTAGTGCCTATTATTACTCTTGATATTGTTATTGGTATTGCGTATGTAAAATAGTATTTTCTTACATTAATTCGATTTTCACATGTTATAGTTTAGCTCTTTACATTTTTAGTTAACAAATAAGTTTGTGTTATGTATGGATTGAGAGTACATGTTTGTTAAATTTGGGGATTTTGGATTTGTATTAGCTTAACTGAATTGATACTCGATTTTGGATCTTACAACTACACTATATTGGAAGTTTATATTGTGTCTTTTATGAATTAGTTGTGGAGTTTGAAATCATGCTGGTGGAAGGAAAAAGAATAACTCAAGTGAAATAGGATATGGATGAACTTTTAAAATAAATCATTAGATATTTGGAATTATTGCTGCAACTTGGTCACTTAATTTTATTTGTATGTTGATTCTTAGAGATTTGTTAAAAGAGAGTCTCGGTTATGTATTCCTGGAGACCATCTCTTTGTTTACCTTTTACGTATGTTCTTTAATTTATAACTACCGTCATTTTTTAGTTTGGCTGCAAGGAAGGTAAATTGTCCCGTTAGATAGACAATCCACAAGAAAGAACAAACTTTCATATGTAGAGGCAACAAAATAGGATATTTGGCAAACGGTTAATAATGTGTTTTGGTCACATCCGATTAACCTGCAAACATCGAGTATTATTTTATGAATTATGATTGTGTTAGGATTTAGAAATGGATAGCCTATTATGAGTACTTAGTTGATTAAATGCAAAGTATGAGAAAGATTATAATATAAATGAGGAGTTGGTCGATTGAACCTATAAGTTAATAGTAGTACTTATTTGTATAATATCAGCGAATAAAGGGTTATCAAATATTGGGAAGATACAGACAGTTAAAGCAGTGATGAAGGTTGGGTGAGTGGAATGAGGGATGAAGGTTGGGCGAGTGGAATGAGGGAACAAAAAATAAATAAATAAAATAAAATAAAATAAAAGATTATTGTTGTTGTCAATGGGGTTAACAGAAGCTATAACACATTGGCTATGATTTTAGTTATGTGGCACATTTTTATGACATGTTTAAAAGTGAGTATGTGTTATTAGTCAACTTAATATAACGAACTCTTATAAAGTGCTTGAACTATTTTTAGTATAACAAGTATGTTAATTTGGTTGCAACTTTTGACCTTAACACAATCATATACTGTTTGAACAATGATTATTTATATCATTGTTTCAATTAGAAAAGGCCACTTAGATATGATATGATATTACATAACCTGATGTATAGAGATTAGTGGAACATGTCTTAATTTAGAAGAGACCATGATATTCATTCAGGCGGGTCGAATGGGGCCAAATGAATGAATTTAGCTTTAACGGCATGGGTCAATTGCGTAATCGAGTTTAAACATCGTTAAATTTTAAAATCTGGTAGAAAAAAGTTTTTGTGTGAGCCTAGCCTCGCCTGTACTAAGATGACCTTGGTCAATCCAAGCGTAATTTGACCTGTGACATGAGCCTCCAAGCAGATCATCTTGCCACCTTTACTTCCCATGGTTGTTTAACTAATCACTTTTATCTTCTAATCTCTATTTGGTTTGTACTTTATTACTGTTGAAGGCATTTATGCAAGTAATGGCCAGAATTCTAAACTTAGATGCGAGTGGAACCCCTTTGCAATCTCCTAGAAAAGCAAATCAAGATAGTACAGATGATGTTGATGATGACGACGACCCATATTTGAAAAAGATGTGATTAAGTTCGATGTAAGTTTGTATTTGGTAATATTAGTGCACTAAAATGCTAATCTGTCAATTATGATTAGGTGAACAGAATTTGGAACCCTTGATATTACTCCAAACAACCAGTGAGGTAGATATATTGGATGATGGATATTTTTGGCGTAAGTATGGCCAGAAATTTGTGCGTGGCAATCCTAATCCTAGGCATGAATTCACTTAATATTTGAATAAAGATCGATAGAAGCAGTCGTTTAATTCGTCAGGGGGTGTTTGGATTAAAAAACTGGAACTAATCTTTTTTCTTAATGCTACTTGAACTTTTGAAGTGGCAATAATCAGTTTTTAATGTTGGATAATAAGTTTCATACTGGAAGGCAACAAAATCGATTATGTCACACGGATATTTCTGTCTGAACAAAGGACATTCAGTTAACATTTTTTTTTAATAGTTAACGTTTATAATGCAATGAGGTGAGATCTATGCAAAACAAGTATCACTTAAAAAACAAATAAGCCAATCTCAACCATCCATCCATCTTTCATCTAATGGCTAAGATCAAATCAAAAATAACAAAGGGAGGGCAAAATTGGCATTTTAGCTCATTTAATATAAAAACCCACTTTCCACCTTTTTTTAAAAAAAACAACATATCTTGCAAACGGTAAATCTTCAAGCTACGAAAAATACACCATCGCGACGAGAAAAAAATTATCTTTCTATAGATATGCATTGTTATATACTTTCGACGAACTTTTTTTTTCAAAATTCCGTCCAGAAAAATCCCACGGGATTCGTTAAAAATCCCATGGGATTCGTAAAAAGACGAATTTTTTCTTTTTCAAAATTTCCGTCTAGAAAAATCCCACGGGATTCATAAAGAAATCCCATAGGATTCGTAAAAAGATGATTTTTTTTTTTCAAAATTTCCATCCAGAAAAAATCCCATGGGATTCGTAAAAATCCCAAGGGAATCGTAAAAAGACGATTTTTTTTTTTTTTTTTTTCAAAATTTTCGTCCAGAAAAATCCCACGGGATTCGTAAAAAGACGATAAATCACAAATGATTCAGTATGAATCCCATGGGATTCTTTGATGCATCCCATGGGATTAATTGTGAAACCCATGGGATTCTGTATAATATATACCGTAGCTCAAATTGTTTTATATGGATAATATATACCGTAGCTCAAATTGATGCTTTTAGTATAAAAACAAACATGCTAGTTATTTATAAAATAGAATAAATAACATTATTTTAGATGGATAATACTAGTATATTGTAGCTCAAATTGATGCTTTTGGTATAAATAACGATTTTTTTTTTCTTCAAAATTTTCTTCCGGAAAAATCCCACAGGATTCGTAAAGAAATCCCATGGGATTTGTAAAAAAATCCCATCAGATTCGTGAAAAAATCCTACGAGATTCGTAACAAGACGATTTTTTTTTTAATTTCCGTCCAGAAAAAATCTTATTTTCCCAATAAAATAAAAGTCTTCTTTCCCACACCTCGAGTTCGAGGTATCAACATCAATGAGTTGTTCGTGTCTATGCATTGAAACCCAGTTATTGATAAGTATATTCGTAAATTTTAAAATAAGTATGTTATTGATTTTTACTACTACGTATTTAAATGAGAAGGAAACTAAATTAGATTAAGTTTTATCATATTAAAAAATAATAATAGGTCAGTGGCCCCTTATCTTTTTTACTAGTACAAACCATCTTTCCTACCTCCCATTCTAATATCTTTGAGCTATTTCTCTCACCCACAAACAGATCTGAAAAACAATAAGCCATAGATCTGGTCAAGAGTCGTGACATGAATATTTTGGCACTTCAGTTGTTCGTTTTCTCTCACATACGAGGGCACTCCGATTTTGAGACTGAGGGCACAACACATTTTTCTTCTAATTTAACATTTTTTCCTTACCAATTTCGGCTTTCTCCGGGAACTTCATTGAGGGCACTTCCCCTCATTCCTTCCTACATGGCTCCGCCCCTGCCCGCGAGAACGTCATCAAGGTCATAAGCAAAAAATGCATCCGCATTAAAGCCAGCAGATCCGTCAGCAGTAAACATGTCAAATCCATTCAGGCTCGAGTCGTATAAAAAGATAAGATCATCTCCATTAGGTGCATCAGTTATTACTTTCCCTTTCTCGTATGTCCATTGAATAGCAGTGATGTAGCGGTTTTAGAGATCAATTGGGCGGTTAGGGTTTGAGATATAATTTGGGGGAACAATTATTGAGAGAGAAATGGGAAACAGTTAAAGTGAATGAATGAGAGTGAATGTTGAGCGAGTGAGTAAATGAGGGTGTAGATAATTTACAAAACTACCCCTCCACTTAATTTAAAATAATGGGATGTTATTATCTCAGCCATTAGATGATATAAGAATGAAGGGTCACGATGATCTTATTAGATCTTTAACTAAATGTTGTTCTGTAAAGAACTTTTCTCATAATGCAATAGCTATATTATTGGGCATTTACCATATTTCCCATATTTTATGGACATGATCTGTCTGAGTTGAGCAATGGCCAAATACAAATTACCAAAGTTGATGAAATCCCCATTAGATGTTTTGGGAAGTATTTAAGGATAATTCTATGTTGTAAATTCTTTTGAATCTGAAAATAACTGAGATTAACTCTTAGTAGTCGTGAGGTCTAAAGTGTTTCTACTCAACAAACATTCTTCACCGTGACTTAAGTATGAAAACTTACTCATTAATGACATTTGTGACCTGTAAATATGTGATTTTGCGCTCGCATGAAGCAGAAGTGGTAAACATCAGTCGATTTGGGCTCGCACGAACAAGAGGTGGTAAAACATATGTACAAAGTGTCTCAACCAATTGAGTTTGATTATCAAAATTTTTGACAGTGAAAATGATTGATAAACAACATTCTTGGTAGCCAAAGAGTATGAGATTGAATTTATTGATAACTCGAAAGTAAATCATCACATTAATTGAAAATATCAGACGATATAATTGTA
Source organism: Artemisia annua (assembly GCA_014162995.1). Taxonomy (NCBI): domain Eukaryota; kingdom Viridiplantae; phylum Streptophyta; class Magnoliopsida; order Asterales; family Asteraceae; genus Artemisia; species Artemisia annua. The sequence goes on along the minus strand of LBNU01005200.1, from coordinate 28,072 downwards.
TTAAAATATGAATTAGGATTTTCAATTTAAAAACAACTTTAATGGTTTCAACATGCGGTAGTCTTTGAAGTGGCCGCGCAAACCTCCTGAAAAGACATGAAAAGACAGGGCTTTACCTGGTTTGAGTATGTGTGGAGGTGGGTTCAAACCCCGTATATTAGTCGGTCAAAAGGTCATAAACCATGGTTACCCAAAAATTAAGCTATATATTTTTTGAATAAATAAAAATACATTATTAAAAATTTTAGATATAATCCCGCGCGTGCGCGGGCATTATAACTAGTAGAATACTATAGGATCTTAACGCATCAATATTTTCTATCCATCGACGTAACCGACATATACCTTCGGATATGTATATCCTTATACAAGTTTAGATACAAGATTAACATATCATATATCACACATAAAAATAGTGTTTTTTTATCCTCACAACTCTAGTTATTTTTTGAATTATTCATCGAGCGTTGAAAATAATAATAATAATAATAATAATAATAATAATAATAATAATAATAATAATAATAATAATAATAAATAATTGAAAAAAAAATAAACAACAACGTGCTTGCAAATGACCATTAAAATCACGACGTTTACCAATTACCACTCAACGCTCCTTAACGCACAAAGCTTATCGATCACCGCTTAACGTTCCTAAACACACGCAAAAAAACAGCTGTAAAATGGTATTGGTTTGATACCACTCTAAGCCGATTATCCAAGTTTTCACTAAAGGCACGTTTGGTAGAGGGAAATTAAAAGAAATGAAATAAGTAAAAGAATTGAAATCCAGATAATTGAAATCATCAAAGAATAGAGATTGATTCCACTGTTTGGTAACAATATAGACTTGAACCAAGAAATAGACAAAATTTACATTATTATTATTATTATTATTATTATTATTATTATTATTATTATTATTATTATTATTATTATTATTATTATTATTATTATTATTATTAGGGCAAATTCCTTCAAAATGCATCGTACTTGCCACAAATGTTACTTCCGTGTACTGAACAAAGTTTTTTCTTATATGGGTACTAAACTTTCATTTCTTGGCCTTTTTGATGTACTTTGTGACGTTTTTGCCCTTTAATTTTTTAAAAATCTAGAGGCAAAAATGTCACAAAATACATCAAAAAAACCAAAAAAAAATAAAAGTTCAGTACCCATATAAAGAAAAAAATTTGTTCAGTACACGAAAGTAACATTTGTGGCAAGTATAGTACATTAATAGGTATTTTCCCTTATTATTATTATTATTATTATTATTATTATTACTATTATTTTTTGTTTTTTGTTTTTTTAATAGCAAAAGTGATGTATTATTATTATTATTATTATTATTATTATTATTATTATTATTATTATTATTATTATTATTATTATTATTATTATTATTATTATTATTATTATTTTATTATAAACATCACTTTATTATTATTATTATTATCCTCAAATGTAAAGAATTGATTTCCACTCAAAAAGTAAAGGAATTCAATTCTTTGAGATTGTGTGTAAACTAAACTCGCAAATCTCCATTTTTTTATTTCATTGCTACCAAACAAAGGAAATGAACTCATTTTCCATTTCTTTGAGCTCATTTCCCCCCAACTAAACAAGCCCTAAAAGAGAACAGGGAATGTATCATTTTAATGACAAACTAAAATTGACACCTTCTTGTTAGATAGGTTAGTTGGACTAAACCAAGTAGTGGTTTGGATCCATTAGGTTTAGAGTTTGGATTATGTTGTTTATTATCAAAGCTATGTATTTAGTATAAATACACATGCTATCTCATATGTAACTCATTCAATCAATAAAACTATATTTTAATACCATACCCATAAACCTTATCTCACAAACCCTAGCCGTCATAACACACTCTATGTACGTTGCCAAACCAAACAATCAATTATGTCTTCATCCACAAAACTTTGTTTTTACCTCTGGCGATCGTTGTTGTCGGCTATAAAAGTTGAAAAAAAAATAGTCACTCCTACCTAAATGCAAAGCAAGTCATGACGTTAGAAAAAGAAACACGTAAAAAAAAAGAGGATGTCAACAAGCAATAAACAACTATGCAGTTGAATACAACTCTGCTTTCATGCAAACAAACAACAAAAAATGTGAAGAAAAGAATAAGAAAAGGCAGTCAACATATAAAGAAGACAATTATTCAAGTTTGCAACATTCGTTCCTATCCGTCGAGAAGCCTCCCGTTCAAATTGTAGTGGAGTATTAGACGATACTTTAGTAGGTCCAAGCCTATTCATAGGTCTAGGTCCATTAGGTTTAGGGCTTTCATTATGTTAGCTTATTCCCTAAGTCATGATCTATTATAAATAGACATGCGATCTTTTATGTAATCACAATGAATAATATACATGTTTGCTACTTTTACATGGTATCCGAGCTTTAGGTAAGATCCACTTACAAAATTTGCTATCCTCCGGTCATCGGGTACTCGCCGGTGATTCGGAGGGATCCTAGTTATTTTTCGCTTTGTTTTTATTTTTATTAGGATTTTGTTTTTCATATTTAATGCATAAACCCTAAATCATAGTCGTCAAAACACAAAAAATATGTTGAGTTGCCTTTAGTCAACCATATTGTTTTCTTCCTCATCAAATTATTTTCGTTGTTGAAGATCATTGTCGTTTTTCGCAAATAGTTGGGCGCAAAATTGTCGCTCCTACATAAAGGTAAAGCAAGCCATGACGTAAAAAATAAATGCCACGCAAAGGAGAAAGTCGCAAGCAATAAACAACTATGCCGCCAAATACAATAATACATACGTTCAACTAAACAACAAGAAGATAATAGAATAAAAGAAGAAGTAGCTTTCAACATATGTTCCAGTTTGTCGGTTCAAATCTCCCGTCCAAACTGCGGGGGAGTGTTAGATAGGTTAGTTGGACCAAAGGTTTAGAATTTGGATTATATTGTTTATTATCAAAGTTATGTATTTAGCATAAATACACATGTTATCTCATATGTAAGGCATTCAACCAATAAAAGTATATTGTTATTTTACACTTCTTTGAATTTTTAATAAACAACTTTTCAAAAGGGTGAAACGTTATGATTCTATACTTTATTGACACTTAAATGAAAAACTGCGTCATGAAACACCAGAAACCTATTACTATTTTGTGGAAACAGATATAGGTCTTTCCTATGTGACTTATGGTTACACCTAGTTAAATGTAGGTGAAAGATCGATGTAAACACAATTTAACTGATTTTGTACTCTTACTGAGACTGTTTCAATTAGTGACATTTGGTGACCTTTGCCGACATTCTTTTCTGAATCCCCCCGTGCATTGTTCGACCTTTAATAGTTTCTAACAAACGAGTAGAAAATTTTAAAGCAATTCTAGAAAGGTTTATAACAGTGATATAAAAAGTTGATATCAGTAGAAGACTTGAAGCTCTTATTAGTATTTTGATTATCATACAGCTCTCTTACATCTTATTCAAAAACATAAACAAACATTCGTACTACATACACTTCACTTAAGCATCAGCCTTCAGCCCTCCTTGGCTCCTCTTTCGTCCCTGAGAAGAAGAGCTTGGGGTAAGCAACACGGTCTGTTCCTGGCTAAACTTGAGCCTCTGGGCATCCTCAATCGGCATCTGATACGAGTTAGCGACAACATGCACAGGCATGCTCCTGATAGCAGACATACGTCCAGCAAGGTTTGATATCATTGCATTGTCATTAGTCTTGAAAGCAACCCACCTACACCCTTGTTGACCAGCTTTCTTAACAGCAGCATAGTTCTGTGGGATCACAACCACTTGTCCCTCACGAAGCTCGTTGTCGAAAACAGAGTTTCCTTCATTGTTGACGATCTGTATCCTCATTGATCCGTCGGTTACATAGAGAAGGTTGTGTGCGTTAATGGTCCAGTGAGGTGTTTGGATCGCGTTCTCATTGAGTTCACCTCTCTCGAGGCTGAGTTGGAGTTGCTGGAGGATTGGGAATTTGAAGCTGTTAAGGTTAGAAATTTGTCCGGCTTGCGGGTTTACGAAGTCTGCATGCGAAGGGTTTTCGATGTTTTCTTTTAGTTTCATGCTGCAAATGGTTTCTTCCAAACCATTTGATCCATATCCACCACCTCGCCTGCTTTGTCTTTGAGGTTGTCTTTGTTGCTGTTGTTGTTGGGATTGTTGTGGTCGGATGATTTGAAGGTTTTGTCCAACGTTCACAATGTGACCTCTTTGGTCGTTTTGTCCTTGAAGTTTCTCGGCAGTTTGAGTGTCGACGTTGAATGCTTCGGCAATGAACTCGACGTCAAAACCGTTGAAGATGTTTCCGGTTTCATGTTGGGACTGGCTCTGGCGACGACCCTGACCTTGTTCTTGTTGTCTGCGTGGTTGGTCTTGACGGCCTTGGCCTTGTCCTTGTTGTCTCCATGGTTGGTCTTGACGGCCTTGGCCTTGTCCTTGTCCTTGTTGTCTCCATGGTTGTGATTGACGGCCTTGTTGCTGTTGGCTTTGAGCTCCAGGGTTTCCAGCCAAGAAGAATCTCTGAAAAATTACTAACAAATTAGTACTTTATTTAAAGTGTCACTAGTTTTTTTTTATTCAGAAAGCGTCACCAAGATGTATTAATAAACATGAAAAGTGACTAGTTTTGTGTGATTCAAAAAGCGTCACCTTTTTTAAATGAGTAGTAAAAATATAGGAACCGTAGATGCCCAACAGGGTATTTAATTTGGGTTTTACCAACACATATAAGAAACTAGTGTCACAGTAAAAGCCTATTTACAAAACTTTTAGTCACATAGGTATTTAATTAGTAACAATTTTTATATAAGGATTGATGTATAGGCAATGCACATGGATATTTTTAGTGACATGTTTATGATTATAATGACACTCCGTGTGCTGGTCATTTAAAACCTTTCCAACCCTCCTATGTCAGACTACCTGTAATATTAGTTACATTTTCTATGTGTCGCTATATACATGATTTATCATCAGTGCAGTCGATCGGCTACGTATATGTTGTAGATTCAGAGTTTTTAAATTCTTTATCTTGAAAAGTGATGATTAAGTTTATAAAGAACAAAATTTAACGTAATGTATGTACCCTTTTAACTTGGTCAAGCTGGTTATCCTTGTTCTGAGCATCGAAGAAAACAACAGCGACAAGTTCTTCTTGACCGTCGTTGTAAATCCAGTGAGCTGCTCCAGCTGGAATAGCAACAACATCACCCTTGTTCAAGTTCTCTACTTTTTGGTGACGATCAGTCTGAACACTTTGCTGTCCACCACGTTCGCCCTGTCCTCTGCGTTGTCCCTCACCAGAAAACTGTTGCGGTTGCACCTGTGACGTTTCATAGGTTTCAGGACACCCAGGCAATATCACTCCGTGAACAGCACTTCCTATGAATTTCAAATAAAATAACAAGAACACGGCGATTAGTCAATTTTTTGTCGATAAATTTGAAGCTATGATAAATACTCGTAAAGAAAAATACCAACAACAAGAACACACTTCCTATGAATTTCAAATAGTTGCCTCATAAAGGAAAATGATTTTGCCTAACAAAAGGTCATAAGTTTATTTCATAATCATGAAATGATACTAAAATTCCAATATATTGCTTCACTACAAAAGCTTAAAAGCATGAGTATGATTATATATACCTCTTTCAATGAAGGACAAGAGTGGAGTGTTCACATAGGAAGGCAACATAAGACCACCAGGCTGAATCCTGTGTCGAATAAAGTCGACACCGGCACACTGGAACTGCTGGTCGTTGGCGTCCCAGAACTCTGTGACACCAGCTTCAGCTTGGACAACATCATACGGCTCTAGAGCCTCGATGTTTCGAAGCTGACATAGGTTTTGCTGCTGTTGTTGGTGTTGTTGCTGACGAGCAAAAGAAGTGGAGACAAGAAGGAAGCTAAAAACTATAAGCAAAGACGCTTTGGTTGCCATTGTTGTTAGTGAAGTAGATATGATGGTGTGGCGAATAGAGATTGTAAACTAAGGTTATATAGTGGAAGGAGATGAAGGAGGAAGTGACATGTAAGAGTTTATGGCATGAAAATGTGAACACATGGAAGTGTTGTGTACAAGTGTATTCGTGTATGTATGACGATGATCAACATGATAAGTGCAAATGAAGGATGATGAACAATGACACCCTATTGTGCTAGATACTCTTTAACAATATGGTATTTTTCTTTTTATTTTTTAAATTGATTAATAGGATAATTTTGTATTCGATTCGATCTATGATATTTGGAGAACAAGATTGATACTTGAAACTTAAACTAATAAAAAGTTGCTCAAATCTAGATTAAATGTATACAAGTTTATAAAAGTATTAGCTCAAAACTGAATTATTAATTTGATAGTATAGTCTAGTTAATCATGGACAATTGATTTCTTGTTTTTTTAAAGTTGCTCGGTTTAAATACTAACAACTTTTATAAGTAGACTTGTTACAAACTGAATTTTTATTAAGTTTCGCTAATATGTGTTCTTTAATGTGTACATGTTTTGTTGTTGCAAACAAACCCACTAGGGAGTAATTAATAGATTCTGTTTAATAGACGATAACTTTTTTTACTACCGAGTAATTTAGACCCGTGCGTTGCACACGGGCTCTATCTAATTGGTCATAGTGTAATGTGCAGTAATTTTTTTCGTTGTTAGACTTTAGTAAGTATGGCCTTAGTTGATCGGTAAATTTTATATTTAAACTTTTTATGACATATTAGTAGTTATTTATAAACTTTATATTTTGTATTTATTCTCAAGATTGTAACATTATATTTAAACTTTTTATGACATATTAGTAGTTATTTATAAAGTTTAGATTTTGTATTTATTCTCAAAATTGTATCATCCCTATATTTTGATATAAAACTAATATGTAATCTTCGGTACATATTTTCGTCATTATATATCTAAGTTGTGATTGTATCACACCTTTTCTAAGCATGGCGCACATTTAAAATAGTTTATTGACATGTAAGCTTCGGCACTTATTTTCATCATTATATATATAAATTGTAATGGTATCACACATTTTCTAAGCATGACACACATTTAAAATAGTTTATTGACAACTAAGTTCCTAAGTTGTGATGTTACCACAACTAATTTTCGTCAATAAGTTCCTAAGTTGTGATGTTACTATAACTTTTGTTAACATGACATGAAAAATGTTGATACATTTATTTCTGTCAGTTTTAATTGAGGTCTAGTCAAAAACTATGTTTGCCACTAATTTTCGTCATAAATAACTTGGGCTGCCTCAGGATCCGTGCGAAAATGATTGTGTAAATTGTCGGGTTGTTAGTATGATGGTGAGGCACAAATATACAACAATAGTTTATTGACATTAAAATAGTATATGTGAAGAGACTTTTTCAAGATGTTACATTGAAAAGAGTCTCTTCACATGTAATTTTTTAATATGTATAAGTTACATAAATTATTTTAAATATGTAGCGATGACACTAATGTTGGAGACCTTTTATATTCATCCCCGTGTGATGCACACAGGTTTGGAATGCCTCAGGACCCATGCAATGCACACATGTTGGATCTAAATGTTTTTTTCGTAATGTTCGAGACTAATTTTCGGTTCATGTTTGAAACTCTCATTTATTCTGAAAGACGGACTTCGTTGTTCAAATAAATGACATTATTAAAATCGAACTATAAAACAAATTTCCTTTTTAACAAAACTATAAAAACATAAAACATTAAAGTAATTAGTATATTCAAGAGTATAAATTATAACTCGTATAATAAAAAATCAGATCCAATAACCCAAGTCCGAATCATAAACCCGCTCCAATCAATCAACAGACCCGACATTTAACTAAACACAATTTTCTTCTCCTTTATATACTTCTTGGATTTAGAAGATTCTCATTGTTAAGATGATAGTGTGAAGATATTTTTATTATATACTAACCCATTTTCAATACGTAATATCGACATAATTTACACAGTCATATCAAATATCAAATTCACGCAATATTCCAAGACGTTTAATTAAGAAAGTGACATTAACACACCGCAAGACAAAAAAACTACATTAATAGCAAAAAAAATTAAAATGGTCCAACGAAGTGTAGTAATAATTATTGACTAAAAATTGAATGCTCGTCACATTATTTTCAATAAACTTACTTGCTACCCCGTTTATCGGTATTACATGAAGTAAAATATTGCATGTTTAATTTGTAACGTACTATTAATATGAATGCTAAGTATTCATTCCACCGGTGACCGTGGCGTTGTTCTTGTTGTTGTTGTTGTTCTTGTTGTTGTTGTCTTTGTCGTTGTTGTTCATTGGCCTTTTGCATGTTTGTTCTTGATACAATTTTTGTGACTTCTCGATCTCTTTCTTTAATGCTTCTTGACGCGCTGCAAAAAACAATTAGATATAGTTTATCGTTAGTAACTTAAATACAGTTAATCAATATATTGCATTTTCGATCAAATTGAAAATGTTCGTGCATGTTCCACTTAATTGATAAGACAACGATGTGTAGGATCTATTAAACCATTAGAGAAGATGATGATACTACCAAACCTCCTAAGCACCATCTTTATGTCCTACATTGTTACACACACAAAACACACGTGAAATTTACATAAAATAATATAAATCAATATGCTAAATAAGTAAGATGATATGATGCTTACTTTACCACCATAATAAGTTGTAGCCCAATGTGCACGCGGTGTGGAGGAAGTTATGGTTTGTTGTGTGTGATTTTTGACACATTATATAGTTGATAAAATATTTGTAACTCATGGACGGGAAGGTAAAAATACTAACCACTATTAATTGAGACGTTTGAGTTGCTTGAAATCAATGTACACATACTAATTGAGATGTTTGAGTTGCTTGGAATCAATGTTGAAGGTTTTATATGATAGAATCAATTCTTGGGACATTTACTATGACCCCTTTACATTTATAAAGCTACTTAAGCTTTATATAATACGAGACATGCAGAACCCGTGCTACGCACGGGCTAAGAATCTAATTGTTAATCGTGTATTCTTTCTGTATATCGGCGATTGTATACTTAATTATTGTTTAGTATGTTGTATGAAATGTTTTAACTTTCTTGTATAAAAATGTAAAAGTGTTTGATGTTGTTTTGGTTATGTGGTGTTGTATTTTATATATGGGCTTTTGGTTATTAAGTTGTGATGGTTTTGTTTCTTTTGGCCTATTACTTATTTGCATGATAAAAAAAAATAGCTTTGTTTCTTTTGGTATATTACTTAGCTTTAAAATACTTGTCCATTAGATGGTTTTTGCATGGTAATATGAAGCACACGGGGTCTATCTAATTGGTCATAGTTTAATGTGCGTTAAATATTTTCTTTATTAAGTTTGTAAGTTAAAGTTTGTGTAATAATGTATATATAATAATGCCACATAAACTGTATAAAAATCGTTACAAACCTTTTTAGCTTCATCTCATTTTATTGTACAACTAATTTCATTGAAAATTAACATTGAAGTCTAACTAATATTAATAAATTTTATCAATAAACTCAATTCTAAATAGCTAACTAAATGAATATTAATTAACACACTATTAATAATTCCTAAAACCTTTGGACTCCACTATTATGTCTTAAACTTAATTTTTTTAATTTACAAATGGGTTTGAGCAAAAATTATGTACTTTTTCTTTTATATTCATTATTCAAGTTGCATGCTTACATAAACTAATCATGCTAAAAAGTATCATTTAACCATTTAAATGTTGCTTTAAATATATGCTCGTGCACATTTTCTTGAATCAATTCGCACATGTGAGCTACATCAATAGAAAACGCACATAAATTACTTGTATATGAAAATGCATTAACATAATACATATATCTATATATGTGCTTATCTATAACAATTACCTAAATATGTAAGAAACAAAGAAAATAGTTGGTATCCCAATCTTTGGTTCCATTTATCTGAGCATACATGATGTTGTGTGATTTTCTTGGTACCTGCGTATGATAACTAAATTAAGAAAAAAAGAAGACCAAGTTAATTACAAAGATCTAAAAGATGTGTGAATCATCTCCAAAATGTTGCAAAAGAGAATTTACATACCGCCACTACAACAAAATGTGGCTAAAGCAACACTCGAAAAGTGTTGTATTAGGCCTAAAAAATGTTGCCTAATGCCTAGTGCAACACTTTTTCAAGTGCCGCCTTAGGCTCCGTTGCCTTAGGTCTAAAGCAACACTTTTGCCATAATGTGCAACACTTTTGTCAAAGTGTTGCTCGTGTTTACAAATGCAACACTTTTGTATTGCAACACTTTTGATACATATGTGCAACACTTCTTATTATACAACACCAACCAATGACAACACTTTTACGCATCAAGTGTAACACTTTCCATCATCTATTACAACACTTCTTTTTTGTTTAAACAATACTAGTGCAACACTTTTTCCACTAGAGGCAACACTAACTTTAGCTTTTCATACAGAATATTTGTTCAGCAAAATTCAAAAGCTACAAATAGAGGCAATGTTTTAATTATACATGGATGCATAACTTGTTTCCATCATAGCAATGATATAATGTCATCAATATCATATTCCAAATACAAATTTGTCAAAAATTAAACTACCATAGAGTTCATAAACACAACAATCTGCACACTAAAACAATGGATAGTACTAAAATCTTCTTCGACATGTATTCTCAAAAGACTTCCATTTGATAGTTGCAACTCTTGATTTCCACCATATGCCATAATAAAGCAACCTGGCAAATCTTGATTTCCACCAAAAATCTTCACTAACGCCATTGTAGTCTAGTGCTGCTGATGCCTTTGCAGCCTATAGAAGTTTTCAGGGCTTGGCCAAGGGGCAGAAATGACTTTTAACGTAACTTGAACACTTACCAGTCCTGCGGTAGTCCAGCTTCTTCCCTAGCAGTGTAATTGAAGGGCCCTTTCACCTCCACATTGTACTCTATTAGCAAGTCTGCAAACAAGACAATGAAACAAAAATGCAAGATTATTTTAGAAATGTCAATCGCTTACGCTGCTAAATACATTACAACACATGCTACATTTTCTATCCTGAGTTGTCTAACAAAACTTTCCTTTTAGGTTCCGACTTTACTTTTTTGCTATGTAGTAATCAGCAAGTGAAATCAATAACTTTGACAATGATCTAAAATTATTCATTATTATATCCTATTTAAGGGGTATTTTACACATTCGATCATTCAAACATTGCATTTTTAACATGGAGAGAATAAAAGTTATAAAGGTAAAGACAACCTCTAAATGTAGGACAAGGATAACGAACCATTTTCTGACATACTGCAGCGAACCAATACACACCAACCGCCACATGTGCAACCTCTTATTCAGCAATCTTAGCAACAATATTCGAAGTTCTAGAATCTCCAAATCCAATTAGCTTTTGCACAAGTAGAGGTCCGGCATCAAGTCCTCTTGCTTCCTATTAACATATTCATACAGAAAAGCTTGAGCATGATCATATCATCTGCAACACAAGCAAACTTTTACTTAAACACTATTCTCAAGAGCACACATGAGCATGATCATATCATTTCCATCACTACATAATTTACTCCAATTTTAACAAAAAATTTCTAACATATTCATTAGCGATGATTGAGATAGTAACATTTTCACCTCTGAATTGTTCTTCCCTCACCATATTGTCACAAATTGACAAGTGAGTTGCCTAATTTGATAAAATAAGAAATAAATAATATAATAGTATAATATATATGATTATGTTTGACTATGCGAGACTAATGAGTTCATTGAGAAAAGTGTGATAGTACAGTAGGTTTTGTATCTGTTTTGCCTAAAAGGTATCCCTATTTGACAAATATTTAATATGCTCTTTTAGCACACTTGAACAAAGTGATCTTATGGACCCAAATTCATACTATCAATTCTGCAATTATGATGACGATGGACAAAGTTAGTCATTGTTAAGAAACCGGCAAGCCGTAGGGATACACGTTCGCAAATGTAAAAGCATAAAATATGTTTATTGGTGTTACAGCAGAAGACATATTAAGAAAATGACATGTATTGGCATAAGCATATCCACCTTTGTTTTCACGTTGCTTAATGGTTCTCATTGGCAAATTCCGTATACAATAGAAAGTGTATCTTATACCATAATAGCAATCAGGCCATTTGTCCCGGTCCAGTAACATGAGACATCACCATCAAGGGATTGCCTACCTGATAGTAATATTTATTCTTATCTTGTTCAAGTAATACGCAATCCCATATTAACCTTGCTCCTAATAATAGTTTTAGTCCAATTCGTATATGTAACTTGATTCCAAAACAAATAATCCCGGAACATAAGTTAATCATAATTAATAATAATAATAATAAGTTTCGAAATAACTCATAAGTCGACACAATAACAAACGACATTTCTTGTGGGGCTGCCGCGGCTTGGACAAAACACAAACACCACCTTGGTGTTTTTCCTTTATCACCGAGACAACTAAACTACCCTCTTTGGGTGCGTCTCTTGTGAACCAAAAATAAGCAAATCAAACACACCCTCGGCTGAAATAAGTAAAACAAACACCTTGCGGTGTAGGCTAACTAAACCAATCCCAACACCTTGCGGTGTGGGCTGGAAACAAGCAAAACCAAACACCCTACGTGGGCTGTATTGGTGAATCAGATAAGCAAGCCCAAGCGCACCCTAAGTGCAGAAAAATCAGCAACAATTGCACCCTTTTTGTGCAGAAAATTAGCAGACAAGCACACCCTTTTTGCGCAGAAAATAAGTAGACAAACACACCTTTTTGGGGCTGATATCAGCAGCTCCAAACGCACCCTTTGTGCAGAAAATAAACAAACAAAACGCACCCGTTTAGGGGCTGAAATAAGCAGACAAACGCACCCTATTTGGGGCTGTATTGCAGCAACTAAAGGCCCCTAATGGGCTGAAAATAACTGCTTGAGTCGATAGATTCATAAAAAAAGACTAAACTAAAAATACAACCTGTATGCCTTGAAACCAAGTTGTTGCCTTTTACCTTAAATCCAAAACATATATTTCTCCAAAAAACTATCTATCTTCCTAGTAATCACACTCTAAATCATGTTTTATACTCTCATTCTTATTTTTGGGATTTTGAATAATAATCACTTTGAAAATGAACTTTCGAACACCCTATGAAGACTAGAATAAACAATAACAAAAAGTAAAGCTACTATCCCATAAAGACCTTATCTAAAATGTAGCGTTCTAAATTTCTTAGATCACAAAGTTATTGAATCACCTGAACAAGTGGAATCACAGCCAACCGAGCAACAACATCATCTGAAGATTTCTCACACTCGCGCCATAGTAGATTATGGGCAGGCATGTCTCCATAACTAAGCATGATTAAAAAACATAGTTTGAAAATGAAACGTTTAGTCACACCGAAAAATATGATAAAGTTGTATTAATAAAGTAAACTTGAATCCAAGCTCAGCCACCCCATCCCTCCGCCCCTGCATGAAAGGATAACATAGCATAGTTAATCAAATCTTTATTGTCACATAAATTTAATTGTTAGTTTGACTGGAAACCAATATTAGTTAAACAATCAAAAAAATTATCACCTTAAAGTGGTTGACTAACTAAAGTACTTAAACAATCAAAAGATCATCGATAAAACACGAGAATTCAGGTCATGTTGGCCATTTGTTTTACATATCCAGAACATGCACACTAAACACAAATTACCAACTTGAACTAGTCACATACATATAAACATGCCAAAAAAATCAGCATGTTATGAGAACTATTTACAACCATTAACAAACATAAAAACACCCAAAAAATTAGCATGTAATGAGAACTTATTTATAGCCATTAACAAACATAAAAACACCAAAAAATTCAATGACAACTATATATAGCCATGAACAAACATAAAAAAAAACCCAGAAATTCATCATGTACTGAGAACTATGCGCAGCCATTAAGATACATAAAACCAACTAAATCATGCTACTGACCAAGAATTCATTTTCAACAAAAAAAAACCTAATAGAACATTCATCAAGTGACTAACACAACAACCAATTCATTTCAACAAAACCTTAAATTCGATGTTACAAGTTTATAGATTCGGGTTTACAAAAACCCCTAAATTCAAAAATCAACAAAAAAAGAAATTGACCCATGAACACCTTAAATTGATTTCTAAATTGAGCATATAACATATTATATAACCTGATTTCAATATTGATAGACTTAATACAGGTAGTAATGATGGTGAACGGCCTTGACTTTTGGATTGTAAGGATGGGTTCGAGACTTCGAGGACTAGTGTGTGGTGAAGCTGGGAAACCACACCATAGTCATTTTGATTTTGGGAGAAAAGGATGGGTCTGAGTTAGTGAAAGGTTTGAGGGAACAAAAAGATAGATGGAGGGATCTAAAAAAGTGATTTTGATTTTTGGGAAAATTGGGGGCGGGATATAATGAAAATCGGGGGAAGACTAAATATTGGGGAAAACCATTTAAAAATATTACCATTAGTTAAGACGCAACACTTTTGACAAATATGTTGCCTTACATCTACAAACGCAACACTTATTTTGCAAAATTGCTTAAAGTTTAATGTTCTCTAAAATGCAACAATTTTAGAAAGTGTTGCTTATAAAATGTTGCATTAGCCACATTTTGTTGTAGTGCGCTACCAACAACCAAAGATCTAAAAGATGTGTGATTCATCTTCAAATGTACATACTAAATGTGATTTTGGCCGGTTTATATAGGCATGAATTAGGTTAAATCATTAATTATTCTTGCAACCTTTCGCAACCCTTGCACTTCATCTAACCGACTTTTAATTCTATACTAAATGTCATATGATCAATTCGGGCAACCCTTGCACTTCATCTCCTTTCATGATTGTATAGTTATTATGAGGCTGCATTGAATTCCGAGCATTAGCTAAGTACTCTATGCAACTACTAAACGACTCCAACTTGTTTCTAACTCTAAAAACTCTATCATCATAACTCCACATTAAATTTAGGGACTGAATCTTATGGTATCATAGATAGATTATTCTTGCAACCTTTCGCAACCCTTGCACTTCATCTAACCGACTTTAATTCTATACTAAATGTCATGTGATCAATTCGGGAAACCCTTGCACTTCATCTCCTTTCATGATTGTATAGTTATTATGAGGCTGCATTGAATTTCGAGCATTAGCTATCTTGTACTATATGCAATGAGACTCCATCTTGATTATCTTGATTACTCCACATTAAAATGAATTTGACACAAAAAATGGAGCCTAAGATTACCCCTTCCCACTAATTACGACACATTCTCACTTTCATGTCCCTACCAACATACCAAAACTCATCTTTTCATGAATAACAACATCAAATTTTATACATATTTGTAAGATCAAAATTAAAACTAATAATTTGTGAACTTCAATTAATACCATATAGTAACCATTGGTAAAGAGACCCTCAAATCCCTATCAAAAAACTTAGATTAAAATAAATTCTCAAAATATTAATTTTGTCTAGTTATACTTTCTATCAATTCAACTTTGATTTTGTATTATTTCTAATGTCATGGGGTGGATACATTGCAACCTCTTAAACTGCTTAAGTGGAAGGGAAAAAAATAAAAGCAAGATTCAAGCCACCATTAATATTCATCAAAGCTTTGTCACACTAATTATAAACCTTGTTTACATATGATTTTCATTTTCTTGAATGCCTAATTTTTTGACAGTTCTTTCATAAATGTGGAGATATTATCCACTCCGTCTACATCTTCCACTTTGTTTTGTTATCAACATCTTGATATACCCCGTTAGCGTCACTAACCACTTATCAATACCTGCAAGAATAACATTAATAAACTACTAACCAACCCAATATTTTAAAATAGGTTAGCAGATCTAACCCTCGGTTCCTTCTCAGGCAACAACACATCCATTTGTCTTCCATAAACTTCAAAGCTGGACTATCAACCGACTTCACATGCAAGAAAGTTAACCATTTGCTTACCTTTGCACGTATACCCCCTTGCGTTAATCAAGTCAATATTTCTACATGAACCATTGCACGTAACATTAATATGCATAGTACACTTTCATTGGACGGAGAAATTTTACATTAACCAACTAAATTCAATTCCATAGGTGAGAAGCTACACCAAAAAGAACTTTATCACACTATAAGGAAAAATATGGAAAAACTATTGACTGAAAAAAATGATCATGTCAATATCTAGTTCAAAACTATTTATCTAATTAGCAAGCTTGTTTATTTACAGATCTTGAGCCATAAAAACAGATGGGGTACATACCAAGGTTACGGTTATTGATGCCAATGAGTTCAATGCCATCAATTGCTAGCATGCGATCCATTTCATTTTCATCATGTGCCTAGAAACAAAAAGTAGAGATCAAAAGGAAATTGGTTAGTTGGTGCTGCACTGAATTTACACACAAACAATAATAAACTAACATTAAACATGTGATTCATACAAAATCATCAAACTACACACAAATTAAAGTTTCACACACACACATACAGTAAACATGTGATTCATACAAATTCATCAAACTACACACAAATTAAAGTTTCACACACACACACACACATCATTAACATAGACCAAATGGTGTTATTTATAGTATTCAATGATGGTGGTTGAAGGGTTTGTACATTTGTTTGAAGGAAAATGAAAGGAGCAAATGATTAAATGAAAATAAAGGCTAGCAACACTTCGTATGGTTTCAATCATTTACATTTGAAACACTAAATATAGCTCATATGTACTTACCACTTAAGCATGAACATTAAATCAAGGTACTTACACATGAAGCCTCCGCATATATAATGAAACTCTATTTTCTGCATTTAATTCCGAGCATTAGGTAACTTGTACTCTATGCAATCTTGACGCCTCCACATTAAATTTTAGGACTCAATCTTATATGTTTACTAGGCAACCAGACCCGTGCGTTGCACATGGGCTGTATCTAAGTGTTCATAANGAATGAATTGGAAAGTTATAGAAGAAATATCTGAGGCTATTAATGAGAAGAAGGGAGTGGCACCAAACAAGTTACCTGCTGCAACTAGGATTATGGTAATGTACATCATTGTGTTTGTGTTGAATGATTTCTGTTAATCATATCGTCATTACTATAAGTTTGATGCCTTTTTCAATTATCTGTTTTCTTGCCAGAATGAACTCGATATAAGTAGGGCCACATTCCTTCTTGCTGTTGCGGCTCAAAGTTCTTGTACTTCATACAAATTTATAAATTTTGAAAAATTTGTTTTTCATGTGAATGAAGGTCTGAAGATTCTTTCTTTTGCGTTTGACACAAGGTGAGACTTGCAATATTGTAAATTTTCTAGTAGTTTTTAAGCTTCAAACCAGTTTAAACTGGAATCCGTATTGAGATTCTTTTTCTTGTTCTTATCTTTTTCAGGGTACCAGAACACGACTATTCACGTTTATTGAATTCTTCAACTGTCAAGGATTTGAGATTTGTTGAGAATAATCATGCAATTTTTATCACGGAGGCGAAAGTTGTTGCAGATAATCATAAAATTGTATGGAAGAATTTGAGAATGGGTGTGGATGCGTTGCAAAAAGTAAGGCATTATGTAGATCAATTCTTCAGACAGATAGATGATTTCTTGAACCATCATGTCACGAGTCAGGTAACAAAGGTTGAAGAAACAGGTGATGAAGCTTCAGTGGTGTTAGAAAATCAAAGCGAATGTGAGAACACTCAGGATGGTAACAACGAGAAAGGGAAAGGAAACAACAAGGGGAAGAAGAGTAAGAAGAGCAAAGGTAAAAAGAAACATTACTGATCAGATAGGATGGATATCGTATTACTACGTATTTTCTATTTTGTGTATTCCAGAAAAAAAAAACTTGTGAATCTTGTGTCCAAGACTAGTACCTTTTGAACTTGGATATATGTTATTTTCTGGGTTTGAAAGACATGGTGATGTAAGAGATCCGGTAGACCTTTTAAGAACGGTTATGATCAGTCGAGCTACTAAGATAACCCTAAAACTCTCTCTCTCTTTGGCGACAAAAAAACCCTCACCCACCCTTAAATCGTTTTTCATAATTCTGTTCTTTCCTTTGGTTTCTTGCATTAATCTTGTAATAGTTATTGATTAACTTTGTTGTTGATTCGTTTCTAATACAGATTCATGTTTAGATCTCCTAAAGATTGGCTGAATTTGTGAATCGTTCTTGTGAGGGTTTCTTTTGTTCAATCGTTTCCAACCTCTCCCATTATAATTTGGTCCTCTTAATCCTAAATCTATTGTAAACGACCATAATTCCTTATCTATTGCTGCAAGGATTTTTGATTTTGGGTGCTACGTATCATGAAGGGGGGTTAGATCCAACTGTGCTTCACGTGGTAAACCCTAACTTTTATACTTAGGGTTTTCTTTATTACAATCGTTTTTTGCATACATGCTGGTTTTGCGATTGATTTTTGCTTGTCGTTTGGGTTGATTATTGGAAGTGGGTTTGTAGAGAGATGGAAAAGGGAGTTGCAGCGACGAATCCGTTGTCGTATGTGACTATGAGGAAGCATAAGAAATCTAGTAGGAGTGTTGTTGATGATGAATCTGTGGATAAGACTATTGGTTCATCGGGTGAGGAGTTGAATACTAATGCAACCAATCATGTGATTAGTTATAAGATAGATAAGATTGCAGTTTATTGAAAAACTCATTCTAGCAAGGTAGACTTGTTACAAACAGAATTTTTAATAAGTTTTGCTAATATGTGTTCTTTAATGTGTACATGTTTCGTTGTTGCAAACAAACCCACTAGGGAGTAATTAATAGATTTTGTTTAATAAACGATAACTTTTTTACGAATTGCAGTTTATTGAAAAACCCATTCTAGCCACTAGAAGGCAAGCAAAACAAAGAGCAGCATATTACAATAGTTCACAACAAGCCAGTTTTGGGTTGCAAATCCATTTAATCCATACCAGAGTCGTTTTATCAAATCTATGAGTTATCCAAGGGTGAGATAGAACATTAATCGTCTTCTTTAAGCATGTCTTCTCTTGGCGCTTTTATATCAAAACAACCCGGTTTTGAAACATGTACAAATGATCAAAGTAGTGGTTTGAATTACCACATCGAAACAAATCTTTGTCCGATCATCCATATTAGCCTAGTCTCCCCAAGAGATAAATTACATAATTCTTTGGGATGATTGGCAAAGCCTCACCGGTTTGCAACTTATAAAGTACTTTAATTAAAGAACACGTGAGCAAAATAGTTATTCTAGGTAAAGTAAACCGCAAAATACACTCTCTTTGTTTGTTAGTTTTCACACAACAAATCTATGTCACAAACTTTTTCCAAACACCATCCATTGGTTACTGAAAGTTAGATGCATTACTCTGTAGGAACTAACGATGTAACTTTTTCCCTGCTATCTTCGTCATCTACTAAAAGTTAAACGCCCATGTTGATAAAAGCATTCCCAAGCTCCCCAGTCCAACCACCATAGATCTAGCCACCTTGCTAGTCGGTGGAGGTGGAGTAGAAGTTCGTGTTGTGGTAAAGGTGGTGAATGGTTGTGAAGCTGGAGGTGGAGATGGCGGTTGGTGGTGATCAAGGATCTATTCACCCACTTTTACATGTTTATACTTATTTGAAATACTCGGGGTGATAATACATTATTATTATTATTATTATTATTATTATTATTATTGTTATTATTATTAATAAAGTGATGTTTATAATAAAAAAATAATAAATAAAATATAATAATAATAATAATAATAATAATAATAATAATAATAATAATAATAATAATAATAATAATAATAATTCATAAAGTTAGATGGGAGTTTATACACAAGTTGTGCTCCCACTCCTTTCTAAATACAAAAGCTTACTTTATGAAAGATAAAAACACCACTCTTAGCCTTATTTAATGAGTGCTAATGGCAATAGACTTAATACGTGAAAGTGTATCCAAAGCCTCCACATCAAATTCTTCGAATGTAGAAAAAACAAATGATATGAACTTGTATCCGTTGTCCTCACATTTGGACACATTGCTTATGTTACCACATACCATAAGGTCCTCATTTATCATGAAGCATTAATTATTTGTAAGCGCGAATGTTGTGAATAGATCTATTAGGTTGACCCCCCGTTTTGGGTTGGTCGCTCCAATTGGGTAAACGGACGCATATCATTTGGGAATATTGGGTGTTTGGCTAGACACTTAGAGGGGCAATTCATATATTTGTGCAAATCGCATACAGAACAGGTTAAGACTTCGGGATCATGAGCTTAAGGCAGCAGTAACAAATGATCTTGTACAATTACAATAAACACATAAATCTTGTGATTCGCACTTGACATTTACATTTACTTAAACCTATAAACTCACCAACGTTATGTTGACACTTTTTTGCAAGTATTTCTCACGTTTACTTGGTTTTAGCATGCATGGAGTCTATGCATAAAGTCGTCGTTGGCGGTCATATTTACGAGGATTTTACAACATGGATGTCATTCATCATTTGACTATGTTTTTCCTAAAACTCTTATTACTATTTTACTATGAATTCTTGTAAACAATTGTATTTGAAAACCTTATGCTGTTTCAAAATGTCGACAAAAGTTTGAGAAAATGTCACTAATTTTCTTTGATGTCTTTTCAACATTTAAAAAAGTGTAACTTAAGGTACGTAAAAATCTATTTATAATGACACACAAAGTGTTTGGATAAATTTTGTCTTTTGAGACACATATTTTTCACAAAAAATGTGTCCTTAAAGCTTCAAATTTTAACCTTTTGCCCACATTCTTCAAAAAATGTCACGGTTACATTTAATGTCACTAGAACCTTAGTCACTAAAAGTCCATTTTTCTGTAGTATAAAAAACAATTTCGTGGAATTGGGCTCAAATCCTTTTATATATTTAGGTCCAAAAAGCTAGGAGGAAATTAGGGGTGTTCACAAATTGGGCATTATCCGTGGAAACCAAAAACTAAAACGGAACCTAACTAAATAAAACGGAACCAAAATTGCCAAAATCAAACCGAATCGAACCAAATTTAATATTTGTTTCGGTTTAGATATGGTTTTAGCAAATAAAAATCTATTAAAGCTGTTTCCTAGTATAAATATAATTTTAAGCTTGAAATTTTCTTTGATGCTAATACTCTATATGATTAAATCAAAAAAAAAAAAAAAAAAAAAAAAAAAAAAAAAAAAAAAAAAAAAAAAAAAAAAATTAGGGGGAGGGTTTTACTAAAGAGACTATTCGGGTGGAATATGAATGGAGGCCCCCCAGGTGTGATATATGCAAAATATTTGATCATACTAATGATCAATGTCCCGAACAGGTGGTGAACCCTCATGTTGTTTCTACATCACATGTGGTAACTCCTACTGTGACGTTGAATAATGATGGTTTCCAAAGGGTGGGTAAGAAGAAGAAGAAGGGTAATGCCAAGTCTACTAAGGGAAATCAGTTTGTTGGTCCATCTGTTAAACAGAATGTTAGATATGAGCCGAAAGCGACTACTAGTGAACCTAAGAAGGGAGCTAATACTATGGGTAATGTATCTAAATCGGCATCTATGTTGAAGTCTACTAGTCCTATCTCTAAGGAAGGTAATATTACTACATCTAACTCGTTTTCTGCTTTGGTGAACGATGAAGATGAAGATGGTGAACATGTTGCAAATTTGAATGAAGAATCGGCTAATTTGGATCCGAATATAGGTGTTAGTCCATCTTTCACGGTATCTCCTGGTTAGCTTGTTTTTGTTTGTTTCTTGAATTGTTAGTGCGAATGGCATGTCATAAGCACTAGTTTCTTGTCTTAAGCTAATTAGTTGTCCACCTTGTTATGTAAGCTTTATCGCCTATGTAACGGGCTGAGATATGGGATTTCACCCATATCCATTGTACTTAAACGTTATTTGGTTAATCTATTTACCAGGGTGCAGGATTACTCCCCTTTACCCAAAAAACGGTTATGATCAGTCATCAAGACAACTTGCTAAGTAATGGGTTCATTGAATCATAGGTATATCTGAAGTTTGCAGTTAAGTTATAAAAACTGATGTCTTGTTATTAAATTTGTCCTAATATTAAACCCGTGATTTTCATACTTATACCAAGATGAAATGGCAAAAAGACCACAAATATAGACAAGATTCAATCTGTTGTTTGATATCATTTTTACCTAAAACACAACTAGATCAACTAACCTACAACCTTTGGTTCTCCTACCGGTAGGTGTTACCTAAGAAGCAATTGTTTCTAGTGTTAATTTCAAGATCTATAAAAGTATACTTTTGAATTTCATCCTTTTGACATATCGCGTGACCAGTTGTATGTATTATTTGAATAGTCTAATAATGTCACACAATACACCAAAAAGAACGAATTCAAAAGTATGTTACATACATAAAATTAAAAATAGTTGGTTACACAACATTATGCAAAGTGACAAGTAAACTACATTTCGTGCAATTAACCTTTGTTTCTATTTAAATGCAAACTAGTTCATTTAAGTTTAAAACGCAAGTAAACTACATATATGTAGGGGTCTATATTGGGTTTTACGTGAGAGAATGCAATTCTTACTAGATTGGCAAAACTTGGGATGGGTAAAACATCTTAAAACGGAAACTAATTGTGTATTGGTTGATTTAGAATGTTTGACAAGATTTATAAATTTAACATTGCTTAGGTACGGATGAGTAACAAAACGAAACGTTTTTTAGTAAATCCTTGACACTATTAACATTGTAAATTGATATCTTTTTGTAACTTCTTCTACGTACCTACATATATTAAGTAGGAAAGATACATTATTTTTTGGCTCTATAATCCTAGTCGATTGATATATTTTAACCGATGTTTAGCTTTTATGGCTCAATGTAATCATCAATATCTTCTTCACAGTGTATCCAAAATATGGATACGGTGTATCGATGAATATGGCGTATCCAAAATATGGATACGGCGTATTGGCATCTGTAACATAATGTTTTTATCTCTCTCGTGTTTCGAGTTTTCATTTTGAGTTTTGGTATACTGTTCTTATAAATACCTTTGAGTTTGTTTATGTCATTTATACTAGCGTGTGTCCTCAACTCTAAGTAGTTTGTAATAGTAAAAATGTGGGTTTTTCAAAAAAAAACTTTACAGTCGTTTTTTGCGTAACAACTTGGTATCTGAGCTTTGGTCTAAGAGATTTAGGATTTCCTAGACTTAGGCCTTGAGTAGATGCGTTTAGTGTTAGTGTTTGTTGTGGCGTATTGTTCTAAGGATTTTGAAAATGCATGTGTCACATATTCTTATGACTACGCCTGGCCACTGTAGTGATAAATATATGGTACACATGTGGAATCTAAATCATTAAGACTATACGTATGTGACAAGCTTAGGGTGGGAAGTATAAGGATAACATATACATTGTCATTCATGCATTATTTATGTGTTTGATTATGCTTGATAAGTGTAATGTGCTATATTTCAGTAAGAAAAAAAGATGGAAGTAGTTCATTCTAAAGAGATTGAGAAAGCTACGACTTCTAAGCATGTCGAGTCTTCGGCAAGTGAAGCAAGTCATAAAGATAAGGATGATGGTAGTTCCTCTTCTTCTGGTTCCGGGAGTCCTAGTCTCGAAGGGTTCTCGGAAGATCAAACAAAAGCCTTGGATATGATGTTGAGAAAAAGGGTAGGAAAGGCAATCAAATGATCTATGCCATACTATGTTAAGAAGACCACACTAAATATTCAAAAGTTAATGTGTAAAGAATTCGATGAACTTAAGAAGGAAGGAGGGGTTGAGAAAAGTACTAAGAATGATAAAGCCACTTACCGTGACTTCACAACTTGTGATGTGTCGAAGTTCACGGGAAAACTTAACCCAATTGTTAGTACGGGGTGGCTTACTGCAGTGGAAGGTGTTTTCCGTACGAGTGCCTGTGAAGAAAAGAAGAAAGTTATATATGCGTTAAATTATCTTCGAGATAGTGCTAAGACTTGGTGGGAAGGAAACGTTTGTGAGAATGGTGAAGCTTGGGCTGAGACATGTTTATGGAAAGAGTTTAAGGAGTTATTTAATGTAGAATACGCTCCGGCCGAAGAAGTCGATAAAATCCGAGAAAAGTTTCAGTCTCTTACTCATACTCATGAGACCGTGAATGAATTGTGGAAGAAGTTCAATGACATGATTCCTTATTGTCTCGAGTATCACGGCAATGAAAAGCTTAAACTTGATAAATTTCAAAGAATGCTCAAGGATGATAACCGTGAAGTGATCTCGCCTTTTAAATGCACTACTTTAGAAGATCTTCTAAGTAGAGCTCATGTAAGGGAAGCGGATATTGCAAGGAAGAAAATAAGGAAGTAAATGAACCAAAAAGAAAACAGGAGTTTGGTGATAAAGATAGTAAGAGGGTCAAGTATAATCAAGGTAAGAGGAGTGGCGGAAGTCAAATCAAGACACAGTGCAAGAAATGCCATAAATTTCATCTCGGTGAGTGCAGACTTAACATGCCATGTTGCTACAAATGTGGTGCTCTAGATCACCTTAGTAGGAATTGTACAAAACCGATGATTATATGTTACGTGTGTAATCAGTTGGAGCACAGATTGAATGAATGTCCAAATCCGAAAGTGATTGAAGCAAAACAGTTGAAGACCGTTAAGGAAGAAAAGGTTGAAGTTCCAAAGCCAAAGGCCCATGTTTATCAAATGAACGTTGAAGAGGCGAAGTCGATTCCTGATGTTGTCACAGGTATAATTCTCGTTAATTCCTTGCTTGCTCGCGTCTTGTACGATTCTGGTGCAAGCTTGTCTTTTGTATCTTATAGCTTTAATGAAAAGTTATCTACTCTACTAAATAAGCTCCCAAAACCCCTTGAGGTCGAGATAGCCGATAGTAAAGTTGTAGTTGTATCTAATGTATATCGTTATGTAGAGATTGAGATAGATGATAGTGTTTTTAAGATCGACTTAGTTCCTATAATGCTCGGGAAATTTGATATGTTATTGGCATTGATTGGCTCGATAAGTATAATGTCGCCATCTGTGTAGCCAAATATGGATACGGTGTATCGATTACTACAGCGTATCCAAAATATGGATACGGTGTATCGATGAATACGACATATCCAAAATATGGATACGGTGTATCGAGGAATATGGTGTATCCAAAATATGGATACGGTGTATCGATGAATACGGCGTATCCAAAATATGGATACGGCGTATTTGCATCTGTTAACAGAATGTTTTTATCTCTCTTTTTTTCTAGTTTTCATTTTGAGTTTTGGTATACCGTTCTTATAAATACCTTTGAATTTGTTTATATCATTTATTGTAACACCTCCAAAACATCGAAGCGGAAGATTGTGTCACTGGGGTGCTACTTCATAATACAAAGTACAAGTTATAGAAAACGACCTTTAAATGAGACATTTTGAAATTTTACCATTCGATTAATAAATTCAGAGTTACAAACATGAGGTCCCAAAGTATAATACATAAATGTTTTGAATGGTAAATGATAAAAGCATAAGTCTTCAAAATATGTTTTATGACTCTAAGCCCCATGCGACCGCTATCGCCTTATTGACATGAGATAAACGTGCTAAAAAGTGTCAACACTATGGTTGGTGAGTTCATAGGTTTATTGTAAATAAAATGAAAAACCTTTATGATTTAATTTCCATGACAAGTATATGTCAACCTAATCCTGCTACAAATCCCACCCATAAAAGATTTGTAACATCTTAGGTCCAAATATAAGTTCATATTTAATAAATGTAAAGGTTGAAAGTGTTATGAGTAGGACATATGAGTGAACAATATATACATGTACGAGTACTTAAATAAGATCACAATATTTACGACAATTTAACAACACACCACAAGGGTCTTCTGACATACAGTTAGGATGCACAACAAACTACACATACTGGGAAACAACTTCCCGCACATAATAATTACATAGTAATAGTCATGCATTAGAGCATATGTTGGTACGCACATGTTGACCAAATATGATAATCATAATAATGCATCATGTCGACTAAAACAGCACATACTGGGAACCACTTCTCACACATAATAAATACATAGTAATAGTCATACATTAGAGCATATATTGGTACGCACTTGCTGACCAAATATGATAATAATGCATCATGCTGACTAAAATGGCACATAGTATAGTTTTCAAGTAATTGTGATCGTTATAAAAATTGTAGCATGTATCTCCCCCAAAGAGTTTGTAAAACAGTTAAATGATAGTAAATGGGCCATGAAACTCACAATAATATGTAAAAGTTTAGAGTATTTGTGAAAGTAAAAGCAAGTAGTTGAGCATGTATCTCCCCCAAAGAGTTAAATAAATAGTTAAAACGAGAAAACTAGGGCTATGACTCACCGTGAACTAATGATATCAAAAGGTATAACGGAATTGATGGATAAGCTGGGAAGTCTCTACGTATAACCTAGAAATATGATATCGTGTCTTAGGTTTTGAAATAATCATGCTAAAGTATAAACGAGTCTATATATGTCAGTTATATTGATCATGATGCTTTTATATGGTAGCTTGTGTACGTCGTTTTATAGAAATGGTTTATGAAACATTTATAGTTCATATATCTCTTACTACCGTTCGGGCCATCATAATCCAGAGGTCATGCAGTAAACGTTCCAGGAGCTAGGACACTTTAAATCGTCAATCCAGAAACTTGTCAATCCGTTTACCCAAATGAAACCCCTCACATGAAGCTCCCTAATTTTGTAGTGCTCGACATGGAAAAACATATGTTTTGCTTGTTGTTTATAAGACATATAGATTAAGTGGTTACATGGTTTGCAAAATAAGTTTGGTCATATTCCGTAATGAGTTTTGGTTGATTTACAAGTTATAAGGTTGTTTGGTTTATGATTAGAAAAAATCATAATGGTTATTATAAGTTATTGTCATGAAATATATCACAAGTGTTTAAAAGTTACTAGCATTTATAAGTTTTTATAAGTTTACAAATTTATAAATTGTAGAGTTGGTTTTCATATGTGAAATACACTATTCCGAAAGTCAAATAAAAACTTAGGAAAGTTTATTTTTGAATGAAGATTGTTATTTTATAAAGTTTATTATGTTTAGTAAGTAATTTAGTCTTGGAAATAACATGGTTCCTAATTACTCGTTTTGTGAAAACCAAATTTTTGACGTCGAAACTGTTTTTACAATTTGTGGCAGAAAACTGCCTTTGTTTTGCGTTTCAGGCCGAAATCTCTAGTAATAGACGAAAAACATCATTCCGGACAACTTTTGTGTTTTAACTTTCTGATGAATCGGACCCGAAGGGCCTCGAAAAATTGCCTCTGGTCGTATTCAGCAAGGTTTTGACAGTTTCAGTCTTTCGGTTTCGTTAATTTCTTTTGATCATAACTTTTGACTCGTGTGTCCTTTTGGGTAATTCAAATTGCTAAATTTTCCTTGTAACATCCTCTTTAATAGTAAGTAATTGCCCAAGGTCATGGGTATTTATTTTGGTCGTTTTTCATAGCATAAAATCACTAGTTTCACTTGTTTATTTACATAAGTTAACATACAAGTGTAAGTTTGATTTCTGAGGCTTTATACATCATGTGATCAATATAACTAGACATATATAGTATGAATTAAACATGTAAATGGTATTGATCAAGAAGGTGAGCTAGGTTTTCTTACAACTTTTGCCTTTCAAAAGAAAGGAATAACAAATAAGGACATAGAACTTTGATTGAGCAATTTCCCACACTTTAGCAATCCTTCTACACTCTTGTATTCTTGAAGGGCTTTGTGATGAGATTTTTAGATGACTTGAGTAGATTTAAACTCAAGAGGATCACCTAAACTTGCAAGTATTTGATGTAGTTTGCTTGTATCTTGAATCTTTGAAGTAATACTTGAAGTGAAGACTAAATTATGAGTGTGTTTTG